>CANYBF010447803.1:0-26778 GCA_948192965.1 Dalechampia spathulata
TGGCAGCAGCAGGACCATCTACGTTAGTGTGGTAATTTTATCTTATGGACTTCTTTAAGTTTATAATCGTGCAAGATTTTATTAAGTACTTTGGCAGTACATCAAACATGGATATATCATAAACTTGTAATAATGTGTGTATAATTATGACGCTTGTATAATTATGACGCTAAATATGATTTATATGAAATAAGAATTGTTTATAGAACCAGGGATTTAAATGATATGGATTTGTTATCTGATATAAAAAAAAATTTTCCGCCCTTGATACGAATGTATGGAATCCCTTGTTGGATGATTATAAATTTTCTTAATGGAAATTGGTAATCATTTGACGGGAGCATGTTACGCAGCCAGAAGACGTGACAAGAATTGAGAACTTGGTGCTATGGATAAGGGATTGCCTTGGGTAATCAATTAGTTTAAAGCTTTGGTGGTGGCTGATAAATTGCTTATTTCTAATTATCATATTATAACTTTTAAAAAATGACTTGAGACATTGGAGGTTGTTGGAGAGAAATGAATGGAAAGAAGAAAGGAAAGGGAAATTGATTTTTTTCTCAAGACCGGTTATCTAAAATCCAAGGGTGGGTGCCAGATGTAAAGGAGTGCATACGTGTAAGAATTATACGAATCATACTTGCTCAACTGATATGCAACCAATAATATTAGTTGTAACTAATATATGCCTATCTTTTCTTAAAAATTAGCTTGTCAAAAAGGCTGGAATTTCATGTCATGAGTGTTACATACTTTCTTGTATATGTCTTGTGCATGTTATAATGTGGTTGATGTAAATCCTAAAGATGGTAACTAAATTATGTTTAGATTGAATGTTGTTGCTATTGTAATACACTCAATTAGTCATTCTATGTTTATTATGGCTTATCAAATGACCGGATTTTATAAGATATATGTAAATAATTATTCTTGTGTCTATGTACAAAGGCTTATCCTTATGTGGGGAAATAGAAAAATGTACAATGGGTATCCATTTCAATTTAGAAACTTACAATTAGAAAACTATTTAGGCCAAATATAGTAAAGCATCATATAGTGTTATTTTGACATGTAATTACTATATATTTGATTTAGGTACAAGAATTTAGATATTGGACTACATAAAACATACATATAAAGATGCATGTATATGCATGCCTTGAATTATATGGAATTCAATATAATTGACGCATAGGTTAAAGTCCTCTTAAATGATTGAATGTCTTTATGGGAGCAGGTAATTAATGTAAACTGACCAGAGAATTGATCAAGGAAAAGGAGATGTAATTATGCATGTAAAATTAGTTCTATTAGGCTCTCAAAATGCTCAATTTAAAGGTTAAAATAGTATTAACTTATATTGATGAATTTGAATTAAATATTATTTGAGTTTGTGTGTGTTGTATGAGAAAAGGTTATTGAATACGCAAACGCTTAATTGATTTGATAGGATTGTCAAATAAATTTCAACATGTATGTAAACTAGCTTAGGCTTGATAAATGTTGAACTATTTATGTAATTTCATTTAGGTATAGCTGGATAGTTACATTTATGAAAACAACCATAGATAAAAAGCAAATAAACTGGTTATATATGTAAGACATGAAGGTATTTTAGGCCTAATGTTAGTAAATGTTAGGGATGGAATGTTGTACATAGAAATAGGGACAAGAGGGCATTGAAATACTTGAGGAAAGTGGGTCCCTTAGCTTGTAAGTATTGCATATTAGTGGTATGAAATGATTAAACTTAAAATAGACCTAAATAATTGGACCGTATACCAATTTTCATTGACTTAGCTGCTCCCACCAAGTGACATAATCAGTCTTTGGATTGAGTGTATAGATGAGTCCTCTCTTGCCTATTTGATAATAACCTTTGATGGAAAACATATAGGAACCTTAAGCAATTCGGACCTTTACATAAATGATAAAGAAATTTGTATGTGTTAGTTAGTCATATTCCATGAACTTTAGTATGTTAAGAATATAGACTTAGAGGTTCAAAAATTACCAATACATAGGCAAAAAAAGTTGTTGCTAACTAGAGGGACAATATCATGTACATTGAAACACACTTGGATAACCTGGGAAATTGGAATGATTGAAAGCACCCTTGAATGGGAATTATTAGACCAAGTGAACCTTAAACTTAGTAGTGGAGCTCCCTTTCTTTTGATGAGGATTAAGACAACAATGTAAGATTTATTGACCATATTTTCAGTATTAAAATGATCAATAAATCTTAATTGGGATATGGCGTGAGGAGCTTGCATCATTTGGCCTCATTAGGTTGAATGTAGTAGCTAATTATTTAATGAATGTTGATTTAGGGTGGCACAAGTAAAGGATTTAAGCCATTGTTTGGTATGATGTATTTATCTATTGTTTGGTATGATGTATTTATCTATGTAACATAATCATTATTATATTACATATTTAATTACTTTATTTGGTTACATAATAGTAATGCAATGCTAAATACTTAAGTAATCATTAATACATTATACAAGGAATTAATGAATACATTTAAAATATAATGTATTTTTTATTACATCTCGTCTAATTCACATAATATGTATTTAAGTTCATCCATTGTATTGATAATTACAATATATTACATTATTTACCAAACAATATAATGCAATGGAATATAATGAAAAATTTGTTGCATTACATTACTTAATTGATTATATTGCATCTAACCAAACGAGGCTTAAATGCACTAATAAACCTATTTTAAGTCAATAAATTAGAAGCTTATGCATATTTAGGATTAATATGTAATGTTAAACCACATCCTTAACTCTAGTGTGTGTGTATAATAGAGGTTAAAATGTATATAAAACTATGAAAGACACAAAGTGTTCTATTTGAAATAATAATTGATAAGAACTATTTATGCCAAATGCAATAAATCTTAGCCCTCAATTGAACATACAAGAATTAATCTTTGTACATGCTAGGCATAACAATAATAATATGAATAGTTTATAAGTACAATTGAATATAGAAAGAAGTACCTTAAGAAGAATAGGAATAAGGAATAGTTGGATGCAAATTTTTTTTGGTCAACTTATTAGATTGAATGTATCTTAATTTTGAGATTGACAAAGTACACTTATTTTAGGTCAAGCTAACATGAACCTTTAGCACAATTTAGTAGTTTTAGGCTATCTTTTAATGATATGGTAAAGGTATGTATGATTTGCTTGAATAACATTTATTATTCATATATATAAAAATGGTGACATGAGTTAACAAATAATTCAAGCTCTCATTTAATGGTTCAACTATATTGACACTTAAAAATTAACTATCAAGTGGACATAAATTAAACAACTTTTAGACAACATATCAACCTTTAGAAGAGGGGAGTAGATGATTTTTAATTATCCTACACATAATTTTTAAATTTTAAGTTAAGATTCTTTCTAAATTAACCAATATTGAAATGCATGTGATATTTGAAGATTGGCCAAGTAAAAATATGTGCATGATTAGAAACATCAGATAAATACAAGTATTATTTAACTTTACCAACTCATTGTTATGTAAAGAAATTTTTTATGTAAATATAATTGATCGAAACAACCTAATTTAAAAGCATATAATTGATAAGTAAAGGGGATTATAATTAACTAATGCTTAAAATACATTGAAGTTATTTAAATAGTTGCATGATTAATGTTAAGATGCTTATGCCATAAACTTATATATGTTATATAGCTTATAGAATGATTTTAAATGCAAATAATTTAGGCATATATTAAAATAAGCATAAAGTTATTGCTTATACCATAATGGAAAGTTGATATTTTGATAAGATAAGTTTATGCTTATTTATTGTTAACTCCCCAAATGAGATTAACAAGTAAATAAATAATTTATTTACATGTAAATGCATTATATTGGTTAATACATCTACTAGTGTTTACCAATTATTTAGTGATTCTACTAAAAAAATGTGAATTGTGTAATAGGTTGGTTAATTATCACTATGATAAGTTATGAATGTTAGGTGAGCATGTTGGTTGAAATGCTTGTATGGATTAATGACTTTTATTATATTCATGAATATTTGCTTGCAAATTGAAATTAATGATGACTTGCAAATATACCTTGAATTAATTATGAATGGTATGAGTTATGTTTATGCCTAAGATTCAATCAGTATGAACACTGGATCCCTTGGTTTAGTATTCCTTATTTTATATATCCAAATTTATGATGGTTTTATAAACCTATAATTGACTTGAATTATTGATGGTTAAAAATTATAAATTATTTATAGGTTATATTGATGGAGATGGATATGAAATCATCGTATACATGCATCATATTGCCAATATTAAGTTTTTCATGCATTAAGTGATTGCAACATGATATGCAGAACGATAAAGAGGGATGATATGATGCATGTGATGATGCTTATGAGATTTATGAGGTAGGTTGAGATATAACACTCCTTAAGGGTAGTTTTGAGTATTATTCCTTACCTAATTATGCATAATGTGAAATATTATTCTTGAGGTAGGTCTAATTTATGTATCCTCCTTAGTGAGCTACAATATCATAGATGATGGTGGTGATGATGATATGATGATATATTATTTTCAAGGTAGGTTTGAATTATGTTTCCTCATCAATGAGCTACAATATATAGATGATGGTGATAATGATTATATTTAGGAGAGTGAGTGGAAGGAAGTAGAGGTGACAAAGAAATAGATATAAATGTTATGAAATAAATATTATTGCATAATGATGATTCATTATTACATAAAGATAATATTACTATGTCAGTCATACATTTATTTAATATTCATTGATGTTGATATGTTAGTGCAGTATATCAATTTATAATAATGATATTAAATATACATATGGAATGGTTGATTTATTAGAAATTGTAAGAAAGTTATTCAATGCTTTTTAGTTATGGATGGAATTATTGCACATAATGGAAGTACATTTAATATTTTAAATGGTGGATGATATTTACCATTACTATACGAGTTGTATATTATCATAAATGAATGTTTATATTGGGTATGCTTATTTAAACATCATTACATTTTATACTCAATGTTTATCATTTGATGAATGTATCATTAGGATGAAGAAAGATTGGTTAGTCATCGACATGTGATATTTTATAGTTCAAAGGTAAAAGACTCAATGTACTCCATTAATTTTTATATTATGTATACAACTATTATATACATGTAAATGATTTAAAGGTAGTAATGAAAATACATCAATTGTACATTTGTGTACTTGTAAATAATTTGTAAATCTATAAATTAGCTTCTAAACTATGTTTATGATTTCAACTTACTAAAAGTGAGAATATTGGTGTAGACCCTAACTTTTCACCTACGTATTGTAACTTTGAGTTTTCTTCAATTCGGTTTGGTATAGGTCCCCGATGTCGATCCTAATTTGCATACATGCCTTTTAGCCCCCCATGAGTGCTTTGGACATGCGTAGCATGTTATATTTTGTTTATGGAAGGCAAAGTACATAACATGTATTTTTTGATGTACAGAGCATATAATGCTACATGCTACACATGTTCAGTAAGTATATGCATGGTGCATAACCTTTTTCCATGCAAATATAACATATTCCATATGTCACCATGCATTTATGACCTAAATGATGCTCATTAGGCATGGGGTGCATATCCTAACGCATCTTATTGGACGGCACACATAGGTGTAAAATGTTATATGTTGGGCATGTACAGCTATATGCTACACATATAGCCTTTTCTAGACTATATGCTACATATATCTAGTTTAATTTTGTAGAATCCTACATAATTTACTTGCTTTTGGTAACTAATGACCCTCATCTATAAATATAAGCCATATGTTTATGGGAACAAGGTCTAAAAATTAGTAATTATAGCTAAACTTTTCCAAATTAATGTCTCACTTAATTAAACACTTAATTAAGTTGCTAATTAGGATTAGAGATCAATTAATCTTCACTTTAAATCCTTAAACTTGTTTAGAATTAAGATTAGAAGTTAATCTCTATTAGTGAATGTGGAATGCTTCTTCTTTTAATCATTTTCTCTTAATTTCTTTATGGGTTTATTTTGTGGGTTTATGATTTTTGCTCAATTTTTCATTGATTAACTTTAATCATGAATGCCATAGTAGCATGCTTAGCTTAATCGTAGCTAGAATGATGTATGATAGCCACATATTTACTAACATTTATGATTTGATTCATATTTTTGCTTAAAAATTTGATATACTTTGATGTTTATTTATTACATGTGATGCATAACCATCTATATATGCCACACATAGCCTATATATGGCATACATCACATTATGTGTGATGCATATAGCTGTCTGGTTTTCATGTTTTTCATGATTTTCACTCTTTTTCACTGGTTTTTTATGTTCATCGAAGTTTTTAGTAGCATTATTGGTTTCACAGTAACCTTAATGATCTAAATTTGTCATACACTGATGTATTTTTATTAATTTTGGCTTCAAAATTAATTTTCAAGTTAAATGTTAGTTCAATTTGATGTTTGTTATAATTGATATGATTGGACTTGAATTGGATGTGTTTGCTATCTCTAATTGATGTTTAAATGATATCAGGATCCTCTAATCTTATTTTCCATGGTCAATTTGGTTGATTTTGCCATTAAATCAATTAATTTGCTTGTTTCCTAAATTAAATATCTTTTAACTATCTTTTATTTGTCACTTGACATGATTAGCTGAATTGGATGTTGCTTCATTTTTAAGTGATACATGTGATCTTAGAATCTTCCAATTATGCTTTTTAATTGATTTTGCCTAAAATTGATTACTTTTTCATAATTTTCATAATCCAACTCGTGTTTATTATTGTATTTTCATGAGTGTTATCTTTACTTTCATTGGACTTTGACCCTTGATTCATGATTTCACATGGCATAGAATTGGTCATTTATGTCCTATATTTCATTAGTTGCCTAACATTTATTTACTTGTTTGCATTTTCCATCCGTGCATTTTAGCTCGTATTATTCAAGACTATTTTTTCGAGTAGAGGAGGTGTTACTTAATGTCTCAGATTTTTATATCATCGAAGATCTTTTGTAATAGAATAAGCTTCAATTTTATTAGGTTTCCCTAACATGTATGATTTAGCTTTATTTCATCAGGTATTCCCTTATCTCTATCTTTCCTTTTCTTTGAGCTATTATTAATTTTCATTCATGTTACTATGCCTTATTATGCTACTATGCATGTTTTATCATTGCTAAATAATGTATGTCATTTCTCACATGTCATGCTTATATAATGTCATTTTACATGTCATGCCTATGCCATGCCATTTCATATGTCATACCTATACCATGTTATCTTTCACATGTCATGCTTATGCAAAGTCATCTTTCACATGTCATGCTTATGTCATGTCATCTCTCATGTGTCATGCATATGCCTTATCACATCTCATATGTCATGCTCATGTCATGTTATCTCACATATCATGCCTATGCTATATCACTTCATATGTCATACCTATGTGATATCATCTCATATGCCATGCTTATGCCATGTCCTCTTACATGTCATGCTTATGCTATGTTACATTCATCATGATTATCATATCATGATGCCATACCATGATTACCATATCATACTCATCATACTATATCTGCTATGATTATTGTCATGCTATCGCATTGTATGCTTATTTCATGCTTATGAATGCTTACTTGTCTAAGATAATTAACTCAACTAAAATGGTAAAATTAAACTTAAAACTCTAAGGGAATAGATTTTTACCACCCGAACATATCTCTGAAGGGTTTGGCTTAGCACTCATGCTATGGGTCAATTAAACCAAATCTAGAACCATTTAGTGGTAAGTCTATCTTGTGACTCTTTTGACTTCATATCATTCCTCGAGGTAGCCCTTTGAGAAGACTGAACTTTTTCTCCAAGCGAGCCCTTGGTTCTATCTATTGCAAGCCTTGCTCTGGATCACAGTGAAAGCGTCGCCCATAATTAGATAGATGACATGATAAACCAATGTCATGCTATAAAAATAGAATCATATATACTTATTATTGATATGTTATTAAATAGATGAAATGTATGAAGAATGCAAGTATTGTAATATGTGTTATACTTACAGGGAAATTCTATTTCATTAAAATTACTTTTCTTAAAAAAAATACATCCTTTATAGAATGGTTGATAAATTCCAAATGGGGAAAGATTTATTAGTCGCTCCATTGAGCATGTTTCACCAATTAGTTATGATGTTTATTTTATTTATGTTTATTTTTTTAATTTTTTATATTTATTACTCCATACTATGTTATCAATGAGAGTTGCATGTATAGTTGAATTAAATCATTTAAATTAAGAGTTCCCATAAAAGGATTTTCATGAAGACTTAATTCTCCCTTAGGGATCACTTATTTGTTTGATTGGAGTAAAGTAATTGGGTCAAGAGATCTGTTTGACACTTTAAAAAGAATTTAGTCATTTTCATCTCAAGAGAGAAGCTTGACAATGTTATTGGATATCCTGGGGTGATTAAAATCAAATTAGAACATATATTTATCTTAAGTATGATAGAGTAGTAATTCTTATGCCTTTGATATTGTTAAAATCCAAGTGTTAATTTAATCCTTAAATCAATCTTCTCTTTAACTTATTCAATTTAATCCTTAAACCAATTTTATTATTGCTTGAATAAATGGAGAAAATTTGTAGGTGGAAAGACTCAAGTCCTTATAGGATTGATAACCTTATTATAATTGTGATTTGAATTTGTAGTGTGTAGGAAAATTCATAAAGTTTTTGACATTATTATTAGAGACTTAAAGTTTAACACCATATAAGAATAGTAAAATTGATTCAAGCATTTTTTAAATTTTTATTACTAATATTATTTTCTTTAGGTTTTTCTTAGGTGTATGACCAAGAGAAACTAAGAATTAATAATTATCACTTAAAGAGCTTTATATGGACCTTACTAAATTTGAAAAGGAAAATTGAAAGGCTAGCAAGGGTGAAACTTCTTAAACTCCACTTTTAATGGTGGAAGAATAAAGAATGTTAATAGATATGGTGCAGCCAAGGTTTACTGTTAATCAATAAAGTGTTATGTGACCCCCAATTAATATCAACAATTTCACGATCAAGCTAGCTTTACTTAAATGCTTCAACCATCAATCTAATTCTTTGGATTAGCTAATGAGGATCCTAATACCCACATCACAAATTTCTTGGAAATTTATGATACTTTCAAGTACAATGCTATTTTAGATGATGTAATTCCTTTAAGATTATTCCCTTCACTTTAAAGGATAAAGGAAAGGTGTTTTTGTATTCTCACATTGGGATCGAATACTGCATGGAACCAATTGGTACAAGCTTTTCTAGTTAAATACTTTCCATTGGTAAAAAGAACAAAAATTATCAAGTCATAAATTTCCAATAAATGGAGGGTGAGTCATTTTATGAATCTTGGGAGAGATTTAAGGAATTGTAAAGGAGTTATCCCTACCATAATCATCTAACAGAATTGTTACTCCAAAGCATATATAGTGGAGTTAACACCATAACTAGAGACACCATCATTACTGATATAGGAGAATGCTTGATGAAAAAGTTAATTGATGCAACCTATGATTTGCTTGAGGAGTTATTAGCTACAAATGCTTTATGGTATTTGAAAGAATAAAAAATATGAAAAAGTGAAAAAGGGGTATTGTCCTTAGAACCCATTGTTGCTTTATACACCAAAGTTGAGGCCTTATCCAAGAAAATAAGTAATATGGTAGTTAATCTATCCAATTCAGTGGCCATGGTTCAAGGAGGTTGTTTCATGTGCATAAGTTGGACACTACATCAATAAGTGTCCTTTATATGAGAATATAAAGCAAGTTAATTTATTAAGCAATTTGAGAGCTCGAATAGTGCATGTAGGTAATAATCCTTTGTTTAATATATATAATCTAAGATAACACAACCCATTAATTTTTTCTTAGAGTAATAATAATGTAGGTGAAATAATGAGAGCACAACCATTTCAACTACAAAGTGCTTTTGAATCAAAGATAGAAAAGTTCATAGAGGTGATAAGGATAAAGTTGGCAAGTCAAAAGGACATTTAAAAATGTATAGAGGTCAAGTTTGATCAAATTGCTAAGAACTCTACATCAATTTATAATTTAATGATGCAAATGGGTCAACTTGTAACAACACTAGCTATGTAGAAAGTTGGAGGGCTTTCTAAAAACATAGAACTTAATCCAAGTGAGCAAGTGAATGCTATTCAGATGAGAAATATGAAGGATATTGAAACTGTGTAAAATAGATAATTCAAAGGTGAACTTTTTGGAAGAACTTACTATCATGTTAGTGACATTGAAAATGACTCTTACAATAACCTTGAAATATAGACTGATAGGGAAGAAATAAACTATTACAACCATGAAAGATAAAGTTACCCTAAAAATAATTTTAAGGATAAGAAAGAAGCTAAGGTTATGCTACATAAGTATGTTTGTCACATCTACACACATAAAGCATCCTTATTTACATGTATTTCTATGCATATATTATAGTGAATGATCGATTAGTGCATGAATAAGATATGATGCCTAAATGTTTTAGTATAATGAATGTGATATAAAATGCCTTATAGATAAAGGAATTCCATATGATATGGATAGAGAAAGAAATGAAAAGGAAGTCAAAAGATGATTATAGAAGTGAATATGCACTAAAGATACTAAATAAGTGAATATGCACTAAAGATACTAAATTCGTATGCTTTTATCGAATGCTCTAAATGAAGCTCTATAATAGAATTTATATGTGTAAGGTGACGCATGTCATGTTCAACATATTATTGTATGATAAAGTATATTTTAAAATGTATAAATATAAGTTAAAGTGAAGTTAAGAATAATGGTATGTTAAATGGTAAGCTAGGATACAAATGACATTTTATGAATAGTTAAGGTTAATATTGGAAACCATTAAATATATGATTTATGTCCATAAAATCATGATGAATGGTAAGTGCAATCTTATATAAGCATGACATGAAAATGATGTAAAAATGAATATAAAAGGAGAGGAAGTAAATTGGTTTAAGTAAGGAAGCATTAACTTACAAAATGTCTAAATATGATTAGCTTCTTCTTTACCTTATTTAATTTAAGACTTATATTGCCTAAGGAGGAAGCATAAGTAAATTTCTTCATCCTAACACAATTCTAGTTTTAGCTTCTTCTCCTTCTCCTTCTCCTTTACATTCTAACTTAAAGGAAAATACTCTTTCAAGGTAAAATCATGTATAGGTTTCAATTTTCATACTCTATTCATGTTTTCTTTTTATTCTTTATGCTTTCTTACATCTTAAATGAAGGAGTAAGTTATTGTAAGTTGTATAGATTGTGTGTAAATGGAAGAAATGGATTGAATGATGAAAGATAAGAAAGTTAAGTTGATGAATTTGATATTGTATGGTAATCGAATGAATTTTTATTTTGATGTGTGAAAATTATGTTCAACCTTAACTAATATCACTTAAATTTATCACTTTGATTATTTTTTGAAGTATGTGAATGATGTCTAAAGGTATTTATAGGGTTTGGTATGTTTAAAGGTTAATGGAAAGATAATTGAATGTGTTGGAACTTAAATTCCAAACTTGCTGTCCAATTTATGACTATTTAACTATTCATTATTTCAAGGGGCATAATAATGTAACCCTTGAGTTTATATGAAAACATGATTTAATAATGTGTTTAGATGATGGAAATGAGGTTTGGTTGCATGCAAAGGTGAGTTATGGCATGAAAATGCCAAATTGCTCGTTTAGGGGGCAACAAAGCATGTTGCTTGAACATATTATGTGCATATGGCCTTTAAGAGTGGATATGTGTTTTTTATGTTGGCTAATTGGACCTAAGTTTGTATGTAACATGTATATGTATGCTTGCATTTAGTATGACATGGCTTTAATGTGGTTTGGAAGTCAAATGGGTAAGGTATGCATGAGGAAACTTATAAGGTAACATGTGAACCATTATATACAAGTTGTATAACTTTGTGTATTGTGCAAGATGTGAATGTGCAATTGTAAATCTGGAAACCTTGCTTATGGATAGGTCTTAGGATAATATTTTCATACATAAAAATTGACCATATGACCAAGTTATGATAGGGGAAAGAATGGTACAAGTTAGTGATATGCTAAAAATGTGCATTTTAGTGTAACATGTGTAATAAGTCATCTTGTATGGGTTGTTTGCATGCCAATTGCCATATGAAACTCAAAATATGCATGTTCCTTATTCCATAAGAGGTAAAGAAGTGAAGTTATGCATGTTTCTTGCAAGTTTCATGCAAGTATGCCATATAGTATGCAAAATAATGCATTTTAGGCAATTCCTTCTTGATATGTGGCCTTTTGATATTTGGAGGCCTTAATGGATGAAATAAATTGCATCTTATAACTTGCATAAAACCTTAATGAGTTTATATTTTGATGGTATATGACTTGTTTATGTTAAAGGCCAATAAGATAGCTTAAAAATTTATTTAGTCTCAATACGTGCAAAAAGGGGTAATTGCATTTTCTAGTTTCGGCAAGTTTAAGTTGCATGCCTTAAACGTGTAAGTGTTGGCACTTTATTTACATGATTCAATACCTTGAGATGTGTATAGTATAATGAACTAAAAGTGAGTGTCATACATGATTCATAAGATGGCCATTAGGGGTACATAGTAGTATGTGTATATAAGGTAAAAAGAGGAAAGGAAACATGGAATGAAAATGACCATATGAATAGTAAAACTTACCAAATGAATAGTGTACATGACCAAATGAATAGTAACTTATCTTTTATGATTCAACACCTTAATGAATGAGTGTTTTAAGCTTTTAAACTTAATGTTAAACACACTTAGACCATATAACTCTTTATTGTACAGAAGAATGCACATTTAGAGGCATGAAATAAAGTTAATGCTATATGTTATGACAAGTCTTATACATGCTCCAATGTGCTAAATGATTGATTTACATGCTAATATGCATGACTTATACATGCACTTATATTTGAATGCAAAGGTGTGTAATGGTAAGTTTGAGGATAATGGCTAACCATATATTCAAATGAAAGTTAATGATGTATGAACACACTTAATAAATGAAATTATGATTCTAAGGCTTAGGTTGGCTGAATGATATGCATAACTCCTACTTGTAAAGTGTGAAATGTTACGAGATGATATTATGTTTATATACTCATTATGAATCAAAGTTGAACTATGATTACATGCTATAAATAGGTATGGATTCTTTAAGATGATAAGTTAAGTATAACATGTGAATGACTTTACTAAGTAAATATAAACTGGAAGTGCTACAGGTTTAGCTAATAAGATGCATACTACTCCTCTAGCTATTAATAAAGGCAAAGCAATAGTAGGTTTATGCTATTTACTTCATGCCTTATGTTGGGTCTTGAAATAATCTTTTCTCATTTGTACGCTTATGAAATCAATATAATGAGCATACATTATGAATGGTATCATATGATCATTGTTCCATACGATTATTAAAGCATCAATTATGTATCATGTCATGAATCATCCATACATAAAGGCATATTTATGATATATCATACATAGGATATAAGGGGGAAAAGAAAGTGATATATAAAGCAAAGTTCAATGAACGCATACTAGGTCATAGAGTTATTATCGATTCCCTTAATGGAATCATACAATATAGGTTCCTATCATGGAACCATAGAAAAATGTTATTTTCCTATAGGAACCATAGTATGATACAGTATCGATACATAGAGACATGAACCTAGTACAAATTATGCATAATCATACAGAAAAGAAAAGAAATGTTATAGGAAAATCAGAGGGAGAATACAAAGAATGCGAAGTATGATTGCATTCTCACAAGCATACAATATCATTCATATATCATGAAAATACAATTATGAAACAATGAATGCACTACAGTTGTGCTTAGATAGAAAAGTATATAGAGCAATGATATTCAAGTACATTATTTGATACAGGAAATGTTATAATGGATTCCTTATGGTATTTATTCCTATCTATACACAATATTCTATATGCATTGCTTATAACAGGTTATGAATAATGCAAAGTGACATGATATGATATGGTTATATCATGTAATGACTGTTCACTATGATTTGATGTACTATATTATCTATGATATATGATCATTGTATTTATTCATTTTATAGCACCATTGAATTTTATACTCAGCATTTATTATTTGATGAATGTAGGACCAAGACCTTTAGGTGAGAGTTTATACTAACCGATCTAGAGTCAGGGGAGGGTGCAATTTTGAAGAATCTTATTCTTAAAGTAGTTTTGAACAAATGTAATATACTCCAAGATGTCTTTTGTATATATAGCTTGTTGTATTAACCTTTACGGTAGTAATACTTATGTTATTAATTTTTATTGTATGTAATATCGATATCATTAAAGTCTGTAAAACTAAATACACATATTTCATATAATGGATGATGGTATGGTTATCAATGATAGATGCTTGATGTATTCACAGGATATTATGCATGCATACTATTATGTATTGATATTACCAGATTTCAAGTACATGTTATTTGATACAATTAAATTAAAATAATAAAAAATTGTATAGATCCCTTGTAGGATAATTAATGATTTTCTTGCTTAAAAGACTATTAGTTATTCTACGAGAGCATGTTACATCTGGTTTGAGTGTGACAATGTTCCACCTATCCCTTTTCTTCAAAGGCTTAAAAAGTAAAAGGTGGATTCTTAATTTGCTAATTTTGTTAAAAAATAAATAAATTATAAATAAATTTATCTTTGTTGAAATATTAGAAAACATGCTCAACTATGCAAAGTTTTTTAAAGATGTTTTATTACATATAAGAACCATAAAGGATTATTAAATGGTTTCATTAATAGAGAATTGTAACTCAATCATTTCTATCAATATACCTTCAAAGATACAAGTATTGGAAGTTTTACTATTTCTTGTATGATTGGTAATGTTGAGTTTACAAAATTTTTATATGATTTAAGCGTAAGTATTAACTTGATGCCCTATTCTATTTTTTAGAAATTAGATCTTGGAGAGATGAAACCTATATCCCTGGTGCTACAATTAGTAGATAAAGCAATTAAAAACCATATAGTGATGGTTTTATGGTGTTAAACTTTGAAGAGGATGTCAATTAGCCTCTTATCTTAAGGAGACCCTTCTTAAATACATGTCATTCTTTAGTTTATATTAATGAAGGGAAATTAATATTAAGAATTAATGATGAACATATTGAGTTTTGCATGAAGAAAGCCATGAGACACCCAATGGAGAGCAAGACAAGCATGAAGTTTAATGTCATAGATAATTGTGTATTGACTACTATGACTCAAGAATGAAAGGAGGACATAGTTATGGAGGAACCAAATTTCAAAGAAGAGGATAATTATAAGGCTTCAAAACTAAAACTCTTGGTAAGTGATTTTACACATACCCTACCTATTGAGAAGCCTCCGATCCTTAAGCTTAAAAGGTTACTAGAATATTTGAAAGTTCATTTGGAGGAAGGGTGCAAATCTGATCATGAGAGATAACAGTGACCTAATCTAAACATGTAGGAGGTGGTCAAGAAGAAGGTAAGTAAGTTAGTTGAAGTTACTAATGCTATTAGATAAAGAAGTTATGTAAGTTTGTTACACCTTTGGGCATTTTAATGTCTTCATTGACACCTTCAACCTCCATGTCACTTAGTAATAAAAATTGAACCCTATTTTAAATTATTTTTATTTATTTTATATTCAAGTGTTATTTTAGTTTCGCACACATTGAGAGTACTATGTCCTTCAAGTGTAGGAAGATTGATGTATTTGCATGAAGTGTTTTCTTATTTGTGTGTATTGTACATATATTGTATGATTATATATTAATTATGAATATGAATATGGTTAATAATAATATAGTATTAATGTTTTGAGAAAGAAACATTTCTAACTTGAATCGCCTATTTTTTCAATTTTAAATTTTATGATGACTTTTCTTTTGAAATAGTGGTTGATATGTTGTAATTAGTTGAAATATAGATTTTAAATAAATTTCGCACTCATTTATAGTATTGCATTAGCTTGTACATAATTCTTTGATAGATTGGCTTAAGTAATGAGATATTATTGGAGAATTTATTATTGTGACCTAGATTCTTAAGGAAATGATTTGAGCTATATGTTATTGAAAAAAATATAAATTTGAAGAAAAGAAAAAGAAAGAAAAATACAAATTTTTGCTCTATTGTTACTTTGGGTGCCTAAAACTGACCTTAGCAATAAGAACAGTGCTTGTAGCTATTTGAGTGTAGGTAGTCTTGTTGATACTCTCTCTCAAACATGAATTTTGGGTCTAAAAAAGACCAAAGTTTCAAAAAGAAAAAAAAAGAAGAAAAAAGATCCCAAAACGATAATAGTAAAAAAAAAAAGAAATTAGAAAGGAGAAAGGAAAATTGATGAAAAAAAGAGAAGACTTTTGATCTTTAGTCAAAATGAATTTGATGGGCCAATGTATGAGTGATTTTGATAATGTATATTGTAAAAGTTAATATTTTAAGTTATTATGTACTTTCTAGTGTATTTGTATGAATTTGTATGCTTGGCTATCTTAGTTTTGCATTCAAATTAATTTTACCATGATCAATTTTCTAAATTAAGGAAAGGTCAATTGTTTTCATACTTAAAGTTGTAATGATAATTAGAAATGTTAGATTCTTAGAATATGAATACTATGTTATGATTTTCTATGTGATTGTTCATTTATGTCTTTGCTTGACGACAAACAAAAGTTTAAGTGTATGGATGTTAATGTGTATAAGTTTGTATGTATTTATAAGTATTTTTAGTATTATTTTATAGTGTTTATTTTATATTTTATTTGAAGTTTAATTATGTTTGTTAAGTGTGCATAATTTATAATAGAAGTTTATATTTAGTGTAGGAATTTATGTAAAAGCTATTGTCATAACCGAGAAATGGGAAGTCACTAGCATAGATTTTACTTAGTTTAGGAAAATGAAGAAAGGTTATTGTCATAAGAGTGACTTGGTTTTAACAATCACAACTTTAGTTTGATGATAAGTAATGCCAGAAATAGAATTGGAAGCTTGAGAGATATTTGAGAGTTATAAGAACCTTTTGATAGACATTTAATATGTAGTTTTTAATAGAAGATGGATGGACATAATGATATTCATGAGCATTTACTCCTCATCATCTCCATGGATCATAAAAAAAAAATAAAGATGAAGAACAGAGAGGAGAAAAAAAGGATTTGCAAGGTTAGATAGGGAAGTTATTTATTTTATTTTATTTTATTTTTATAATGTTTTGCTAAAATCCCTTACGGATTAATACTTGAATCGATTTAGATGAATTTGTGTTCCTTGATTTGGCTTTCATTTGCTATGAATACTTTTGATCTTCTTGTCTATTTCGATTGAGAGATTAAATACTATCTACTATAATAACAATGAAAGTTGCATGTATAGTTGAATTAAAGCATTTAAATTAAGAGTTCATGTAAATAAATTTACATGAAGACTTAATTTCCCATTAGGGGTCACTTATTAGTTTGATTGGAGTAGGATAACCAGATCAAGAGATTTGCTTGACACTTTAAACGAAATTTAGTCATTTCCATCTCAAGAGAGAAGTTTTGATACTATTAGATATCCTAGGATGGAAAAAATCAAATTAGAATATGGATTCATCTCAAGTGTAGTAAAGTATTAATTTTCATACCTTTGATACTGTTAAAATCCAAATGTTAATTTGATAATTTATGATTTTTTATCTTCTCTTTAATTTGTTTAATGTCATCCTTAAACTAATTTTATTATTACTTAAACAAATAAAGCAAAGTTTGTAGGTGGTTAGACTTAAGTTCTTATGGTATCAACAATCTTATTACAACAAGGTCATATGCTTATTATTTAGATTTATAGTGTGTAGGAAAATCATCAATTACATAACATTGCATTACATAATAAATACAATAATTTCATCATCTTTTAGCTTTCTTTCTTTTAATGCACATATCTTTTCTTAATCTAACTTACTTATATGTGACTCTTCAACTTCATATTCCATTACCATAGGCTTAAAATCCTTGAAAATTATTATAGCTTTTACATGCTCTATTGGATTTACACTTGGATTATTTTAATTAATTATCCAATTTAAACCTCCAAATTATTAACAGAATCGTCTAAATTCTTCATTGTAACTTCACAATGTTAAAATATTGTTTCAGAAACATGATAAATTTTTTTAATGAATATCCAATATTTAATTATTTTTCTTACTAAAAAGTTATTATGATGAGAATTTTAATGGTTTGAAAATTTCTTGATTATTATTACTCCATAAAAAATTAGGATGGTTCCTCCAATCAAACTCATTAGTATTGTTATATGAATTATTTTAGCTACAAAAAATCAAAAATAAAATTAGCCTAGTCAGATATAAAACTTATAATAAACATGTTACATGATTGATAATCATGAATTGTGTATCCTCAACTGTTGATTTTTATTATAATTATAGTCCTTCAATATTTTTACTTATTTTTATCCTAAAAGATGTTATAACAATATTATAAACTCCACGTCTCCACGTCCTCTTCTTATAGATTACCTTTCACCATATTATTATTAAGAATTCAATGTCATATTTTCTAATAATTGATACAATTACTTTGACATTTTATTGTTCAATGTACCATTAGTTCCTATATCCACCATACTGTAGTTTGAAATACTAACCCCAATAGAGAATATTTAGAATTGTAACATAGGTAATCCATGATGTAGGTATTTTATTATCTTGTTCTTTAATCTTTCCTAAGATTCATATAATGATTTCATGTCATCTTTTATAAATTAAGTAATTTCAATATGCAATTTAATAGTTTTAGCATGTGGAAAATACTTAACTCAAAAATTTATATTCATTTTCTCCTTTCTTGTTATGGAACTAGTTAGTAATTAGTTTAGCTAACTTTATCTTTTAAACAAAAGGAAAAATTCTTAATTTGACATCTTTTAAGACCTGATTATACTTAAAAGTATCATAAATTTTTAGCAAAATTTATAATATGTTGATTAATATCCTTATTACTTAGACCTCCAAATTGAATCAAGTATTGTATCATTTACAATATAATAGGCTTGATATTAAAACTATTTTCAAAGATAGGGGGGTTCCAATGTTTCTCTATTTAATGACGTTGTAGCACAATCTTTCATTACAAGAGTGCCCTCATAGCATCATTATTAGTTCCAACATCAATGGGTACAATTATCTGATTATTTTCTAGCTTAATGTTTTAAATAAATAAAACCAAATTAAATCATAAACCTAATAGATAATACAAGAAAAATATTTTAGACAAACATTTGATCCCTAGTATGACACCAAAAACTTGTTGCGTCACAACAAGTGCACTAGTCATATAAGTTATCTAACATTATGACTCCAAATATTGTTCCCATAAAAACTCAATTACTATTATTATTTGAGAAATTGAGTTGAACAATCATTTAAAAATAAAACTAAAAATCCTTAAAGCAACTAAAATAAAATAAATCAAACCAATAAATTAATGAGTATTAGGGTTAATAATCATCTTCTCGCGATAATATGCATGTTAATATTGATATAAAATGTAAATAGATTTGTAGGTTTTTTCAAGGACATAATTATTCAAATTAACATAAACTCTTATTGGAACAAATTAGAATTAATTTGCATAAACATGAAACCTTTTAATTAGTTCAGTCAATTAGCTTAAGTTAAGTCCATCGTCTAAAATCAATAAGTTATACAAATACCGATAAATTATACATTGAATTTATTAATTAAAAACATAACTTCCTACTCAAATGATTGAATTAACGCAAACATGAAGAACAAGAGATCTGTATATAGCTTAATTTGAATTCCATATACAAAATTAAATATCCATATATATGCTTCCACTAAAAAAAAAAAAACTACTCTGAAATACAAAAATATGGAAGAAAATTCATGCTATTAATTAAAACTAAAAGAAAGGGCCCTTTCATAATTGTCTCGATCATGCTCTTTAAATACCAATAAACTAAAATACTCCAAAATAAGGAATTTTGCTAACTAAAGCTCTTCTAAAATAATTTCCTTACAATATGACAAAAAGAAACCTAGATAAAATCTTAATAGGCTATCTTATGTCTATCTATTAGCTTATAGAATCATCAGGGTATTCTTTTAAAATTTGAGACATTTTCTATTTTTTGCCAAAAGATTGGAGCTATTATTAAAATGAAAAAATGTATAAAGCTAATTTTGAAATATGCAGCGTGAATTCATGTGTGGTCACAGGTCTGAATGAGGGGAAAGCAAAATGAAAACAACCTACGTACCATCTTTTAAACGATGGCGCCACGTGAGAGACCACACCCTGCACCCACATCTCAAAGGGAACACGTGGCATTAGCAGGTATGCAGGGTTCACGTGAAAAACCACAAGTCCTCGCTTCTTGGGGGGGACCTGACCCGACTCAAGTGGTTCATGTTCCCATCGAACCCAACCAATAGCCCCCTTTTCCTTTCTCATCCCAAATTGATATGATTGCGTTGTCTGATTCCTTTCTTTTAATTCCTTGGCACATATATAATTCTTTTGTTTCCTCTACCTTATGATTGGATAATTTGGTTTTCTCTTGTCATTCCCTTTCTATTCATAAATCATCAACATAGCATGGGCTATATGTAATATTATACAGTGAACTTAGTCGTTGCAAGTTAAAAGCTCGGTCCATGTCATTCCATTAGCAACACAAAGTAAACCAATCATTTTAACCTTGTAATATGTAATATCATTCCATTCTTCATGAATTGAACTCAAATTTTATAATTAAAGCACATGATTTTTTTTTAAAATTTGTTGATACATTTTCGAGTGCATGTAAATTGCAGTTTCAATTCGTACCTCCCCTACGTAACAACTATTTCTGAATTTGTTTAATCTTGCTCACAAAACTTTACATACTCCATCATTGTTTCCAAATATACATCTTACTGAAGCAAAATCAGATCTCTTACTGAATTCTCCCAACTGTTAACTCTTTCCCTTATTTTAGATTGGTTACTGGCACATGTAAACTGCTTAACTCATTTTGTAGGTAAGTTTTGTCTTTTATTTTTGAAAAACAAATAAAGAATTTAGAAAGAAAAATTAAAATCATGGAGCACAGAATTGAGACAAAAATATAAAATCTGTACGTTGTGGAGAGGTTGTCAGCAAGTGAACAGAGGAAATGGGGCCATAGCCAAAAAGTTATCAATTATCCTCTTTCTCTGTCATGAATCTGTGACCAATTAAGTGATGCCAAACCCATGCCAAATAAGCTCAGGTTGCTATTGTCTCTTTGCGAGAAACAGCGGCATTTCTAATGAAGGCGACCAGCCTGATTATTGAACAGGTTCCGCACCATTCATTCGTTCGTCTTTTATTATTATTATTTTTTTCTTCTCTGCTGTTTTAACAAGGAATCTGCGAAATGGCATGATATATATATGCATAATGAAGCTCCATATATATTCCAAACAAGGATTCTTCTTGGGAGGGCAGCAGGGGAGAAAAAGAAAATAATTTCAGCAACTGAAATTAAGCATAAAGCATTATGATATGTAGAAAGAAACCATAAACAAGTAGTTGAATACTACAATATGCAGGTTCCAATTTATTGTTATCATATATAGTAGTAAACATAGAAAAATCATGAATCTAGCTAACTAGCTAGTACAGTGGAATGAAACCTGCATTTAATAAGGAAAACCACACACACCAATATCAGAAACGAAACCAACTATATAGACAATTCCTGAAGAGAAAAAGAAAGGAAAGGAGAAAAAAGGAAAGGAAAGAACACATCCAAGCATATATGTTACAAGCATAGCTTATGATGATGGAGCTTACAGATCACGGACATGGAAGATATTGGGGTTCTTGACGACGATATCGTACATATAAACAGAAGTGAACTTGGAGAAATCCCTTGGAAGAGAGATTAGGTCAATGGAAGAGCGCTTGTGGAATTGGAAAAGATCAGGGTCACCTTCATAATACCTTTCCCAACCTAGATTTCTCAAGATTTGCTCGAGGGAAGAGTAGGAAGATATAGCTTGACCAGTTGGCAAGTGCACCAAAACCTTTCTTCTCGAAGAACTTCCTTGTCTTCCTTCAGATGCTTCAGCTCCTGGATTTTCCAGAATAAATACACCATTGTTTTTAAAAACCCAAACTCCTGACATTCTTTCTTGCTATATATGTGATATATGTATCTAAAATAACTCCCTTTTGTTCTCCTCGTTACAGAAAATGTGAACGTTAATTACCTGAATGTTGCTATGTGATTTTAGGGTTTTAGATGTAAGTTTAGCAGTGTAGAGAAGTGGGAGAAGTAGTGTGGTTGATGAGGAGTGAACAAGGGAATGAGGGAATATATAGTGGAGAATGTAAGAGAGGAAAATACTGGAGTGGGGCTTAAACGAAGAGGGAGTGTCGAGATGGCTGTTAGGGTTAAGGTACAGAATCTAGAGACAGAGTGGGTCCAAGTGGGTTTAAATAAAAGGGTACAGGGATTCTTATAGGGTATGATTTAGGGCACATGTACCATCTGTGGGGTTGGTTTTGGTTTCGGTATATTTATATATGTATATATATATTCTTATAGGAGAGTAGAGAATCTCTTTCTTTTATTTTTTTCCTTTAAGAAATTGAAGGAGTAGACGAAGCATCTTTTGGGACAATGTTCTTAGCTTCAATGCACTGTAAAAACAAAATAAATTAAAGAAAGAAAATCAAAAGTCAATCAAGTGTAAAAGATGTCGCATTTAGCACCACTTAGATCACGAGATATCCACGTGAAGAGAATGGCTGAGATTGCGAGGCAATTGATAGCTTCATTAGTGCTCTCTCCTTCTTTTTAATTTTGTTGCTACTTACACTCCTCTTCAATTCTATATTTGACTTTCTGCATTCTATGGCCAGATCAATGCACCAACTCAATAATCAAATGCCATATCAAGTTGTCTTTCATTTGTTAATTAATTGAACCGTTTGGTAAATGCTTAGTATATGTATACAATTAGGAACAAAGGAAAGAATATTATGAGTGCTATGACATCTAGTTTATTCAAAAATTATAGAAATTAGCTCAGACTATTGTTAAAATTGGTCAAAGAGCAGTTCGGAGAAATGGTATGGCAGTGGATTGGGCATGAGAGAGGACCACCGCACTTGATTAGCAGCTTCTATCAAACAAAGAAGTAAAGCAGAAATGATAGAAATAAGATGGCAAACTGTATAATTTTCCCACACCATATCACATGGGCTCAAATGGTCCATCGTCTACTCCCCTCCCCTTCTTGACTTGTCAAAATCTATGTTTCATCCTTTGCCATTTGGATATGTAATTTCTCTTCTTTCCTCCTCTCCTTATATAGCTATCTCACAACGGATACAAATTATACATCAGTTAAATTAATTAATGTGAAATTTTATGTCATTCACATGCCCTTTGGCATTTATCCATTTTAAATAAGAAAAATCAATGCTTTAGGTGTAAAAATGAGTTGTGATATGATTCAATTCAAAACACAGGTAATCATTCATTGAATTAATCACATTATGTTATCTCAGAAAATACAACCCAACTAAAATGCTTTTAATTATGTAGTTTTCTTTTTTTAATTACCATCTACTAATAAAATGAATCATATAGATTTTAGGTTATGTTAAATTCATAATCATATATAATCTGGTATATGTGTTATATTATGTTACATATTTAATTTTCATGTTATATTAAAGTTTAAGAAATATGAGATGATTAATAAATAGGTTATTTCCATAATAACTCTTTATCTTATCGGCAGAATATACTAACATTTATGACAACAAATCAAGTAGCAGTCTATTAAGAACTTTCGAGACCCAATTAACCATACATTAACTGAACTTATCCCAAACTTAATACAAATTTGGATTTCTTTATTACCTTTCTCAAACCCGTTCAAAGTTATTTGCTTCCTTCCTGAACCAATTTATTATTTAATTATGTTAATAAAACAATTTATTTTGAATAAATAGTTTTGAAATATAACATAACCATACAAATAAAAAAATTTATATAAATTTATTAAATAAATAAATAATGATGACACTTAAAGAGTTTAAATCTGTATCTGATCTGAATATGTTATTAATATCAAAATTTAAATTGGAATCTATATCAAACATACCATCTTATTAATGTTGGATCAGGTTAGATAGATTCTTTGTCATTCTTATCTGAGACTTGTCTAGCTTTTCTTTTTCTCATTATAAAATATTTGAATTGTTAAATGAAGTTTAACTCAAATATTACATTTTTCTGTAAGTAATATGCATGAAGGTTGTTACTGTAATTTTAACCAACACGAAATTGCCTATAGGAACCACAAGTGATATAAGATTCACTTTGAATGAAGGAAATCATATATTAAAATGTATATCACAACCATCATATACTAACAAACTCTCTTAATCATAGCACGCATGCAATGATGCTTTAAATTACTATGGTTTATATGCATTACTTATATGATTATGTAAGCCATGTCGTACAACAGCATTTTTGTATATATATATATATATATATATATATATATATATGTATATGTTTGGGTGATTGGGGATATGTAGCTGATAAGAATAAAGGAATTTAACAGCTATGTGTTAAATGTAGAAAGAAGAGAGGACAATGGAAATGATAGGGAGAGAGTCAGCGAGTGGTCCTAATTAAAGACTTTAGAAAATGGAAGTGAGTGAGGAATGGCTTTAGCAATCCAAAAATGGAGAACTAAGGCATCGCTTGTTCCTCTTTTCCTCACCAACTTATCCTTATGAAAATTGACTCTTCCTCCTGCCTTAATTTTATTTACTTCTCTGTGGTGCCAATTTCCTAACTATTGATATTCTTTACTCTCTTCATAAATAATTTATGCCTTCAATATCTTTATTTTATTTTATTTTTCCATTCCATACATCCAGAATCTAAACACCCGTCTTTCCATTGTTTTTTTTTGTTTGTTTATTATTATTATTGATATGGATGAGGATGTCAATTTCAGCTTAAAGTCGCAGATTTTCCTTTCGTCGTAAGAAAGAAACAAACAAGCATATATAAAATGAATAAACGTGGATTCGATTACATTTTGGTCGAAAAAGGTGGATAAACTTGGCAAACATGTAAGCATGTCTATACCAACTCATGACCACCAGACACTTCTAAAAACAAGAAAGAAAACCTCAACAATATATAATTTCATATAGCCAATATATTTGATATTTATCCTCACAAAAATCTGATAATTAACATAAATTATCAAATAAAATAAAAAATAAAAATTTAAAAATCTTAATTTTTATTTTCTTAGAATTAAGATAGATATATATGAATATTACATGAGTATTTAGATGATATGCATATTATATTTAATTTTTATATTTGTTCTAATGTATAGGTTAACATTATGTTTGCAAGTAATGTTTTATTTTATTTTTTGGTATTTACATGTTAAATGGGAGATTTTTGTGAAATCAATGCTAGAAGTTAAAATAAGGAATTTCAAATTGACATTAAAATTGACATATATAAAATTGGAAGGGAGAATTGAATTTGACCGAAACCGAATAGGACTTGATGGACATAAACAACAACATCACATGTGGGTTTCGCACAGTTGTTTGAATTTTGGACTACAATATCAGATCGCCAAGCTTCCCTTTTCTGTGTTTCCTTTTTAACCTATGAATTAATCCAAGTTTCCGTGGGGACAAACCTTATCAGAATTTTTATTTTATTTTTGAGAAAGCAGCTTGTTATTCTACCAACCTAATTTCTCAAGGTCATGGGATCCGCCCTTCCGATCATATCCTGCTTGGATGGATGCCACGCCCAAATCAACACAATCCTTTTATCAACAGATCCATGTTCCAAGACACAATTTTAAAAGGTTTATTTACATAGATGATATTCATACTTTTACTTTTGTATTCTAATATTTTAATTTAGTCACATAATCTGGTGCGAATAATTATTTGAATCTCATTTTAACTATGTTTCTTAGAGAAAATAAATTATCACTTTAATTAATTCTTAAGCGATATTGTAATTGTTTTCAAGGTTACAAATATCAAGGAAATAAATTGTTAAGAGAATTAGGAAAATGCTCTTTTGTATTTTAAAAATACATTAGCTTTTTAAAATATTTAAAATTATGCTATTTTTTATCAAATATAATTTAATAATATTTGAAAATCCTGTACGGAAGTGACAACACATGCAATTTATAGTGGTTCGGTCAAACTTTTATCTATGTCCACTTTTTCCTAAGTCTCAACTTACAGTTCTACTAATATCTCAATCCAATTACACAATGGATTCCCAAATGAATCCAATACCTCAGTGTTTTCAAGGCTTACACTCTAACCTTTACAAAGATTGTCCTCACAATCACTCAAATACAATTTAATCCCTAAGGATTAATCACACACCAATCCCACAATTACAAAACCTAATATCTAGGTTGTGGGAATACAACAATGAGAGCTAAATAC
>CANYBF010447911.1:0-14373 GCA_948192965.1 Dalechampia spathulata
TGTAACGAGTCGTGATGCCACTTCACGAGTCGTTACAGCAACTTTCCACGCACAAACCTGCCTAAGTCACACAACACCTCTCACAACACTCATACCATTCTCAAAAACACTTCCAATCACAATCCAAACCATAATTACTTATCGTTCCTTATCCAACCGAGAAGGCACGCTTCTCGATAAGGCGACGACACACAGAACAAGCCAATAAATACCAAGATTACAATGCAAAACCATCCATTGTCAACCTATTCATACACATAAGATCATGCATTTCAAACCAAGGCAATACACATTCACACATAAGCACAAAACTATCATCATGCATACACTTAATCACAACCTACATTATCAAACACGTATGGCAATCCTACCATACATCTACGCAAATATACACATAAAGACCTAACTCCTAGGGTCTCTATTGTGGGTGTAACAGAATTAATGCATGAAATGACTTCCTAAACCTACAAAACATGCACCATGAAGCTAGAATGCATCAAATTATAAGCTAAAGATGATTATAACACAACATTCTAAACCTAAAACTAAAAAAATACAAAACTATGTAAGATATACAGCTAAATGCATGCATTTATACTAATTATGCTATCAAATGAATCTGATGCATGAAAGGAAAGATAATACATGAATTATTATATGATATATTTAAGTTTGAGAGCAAAATGCATGAAAACATAAGGGGTTATGTTGCTAAATAAGAAAAAAAAAACTAAAAAAAGAGGTGAAATTGTAATTTAGGAAAAATTACCATACCATACTAGTTAAAAACGTAAATTTAAGGGCTTAAAACTCAAAAAGCCATCCAGCCAAAAATAACAAACAATCAAATGCCACCTGTTTAAAGAAGAAAATAACCAAAAAGAAAGTGCCACGTCATCGATCCAGGTGTCCTTATCTTGACACAAACATGAGCCGTTAGATCATCATCGGAACTGTAAACATTGTTAAAACAAACATAAAAAAGAAAAAGAGAAAAAAAAATAAAAAATCTGTTTCAATAACAATGGAATCAACAGTAGTGATTGTGTAAGATTGATTGTTGAAGGCATTGTTTGGCAGTTTGGAAAGCACTTTTCCCTCTATTTCTGTCTCAAAATGTCGGCAGCTCAAGACTATTATAAGCCTCCATCAGTCCCTCCTTACCCTCAGGTACCAAAGCTTTCATTTTCCATTTTCTTCTTTAAAATTTTATAATTTTATAATTATTTTTTTGTTTTTGAAAAGGAAAATCTGGGTGATGATTCTGGGGTGTATGTGAGAAAACCCAGTTTTTTTTTTATTTAATTGTTAAGTTTCGGCTTTTGTCAAGGATTCAGATAAGAAATGGGATTCGTCTGTAATTCACAATGCTCTATGTTGTGAACCGAAACAATATTATATTTGATTTCAATGATAAAGTTAAGTTCTTTTTGGAATTTTTTTCTTGAGGTTTCACTTCTCTCCTTTTCACATATTATTTCAGGCTAGTTTTTGGTTGTTTTCCTTGAGCCAAAAAAAAAAAAAAAGATGGCTTGTTTTTATGTAAAGCCCTCAATTTGCGTACAGTTTAATAACATTTACAGCCATGCTTAAATCTAGCTGGTATTCCAAGAAAACTAGAAACGGGTCTCTGTGATATCTCCTGAAAACCATTTTCCTTCATATCCTTCGTTTTTACAATTCAAATGTGTTGTTGGTATTTGGCAGATCCAAATGAATCCGTTTCCTTTGAATCGTGACTAGTAGATGAAGCTTTTTTTTTTTTTTTTGATAATCTTGCAAATGTATAAAATGCGTAATTGTTGTTTCATCATGGATGGATCGCATGTTGTCCCTGATTTTGCTTAGAATATTTGTACTGTGTAGATGATTTTGGCAGCCATTGCAGCACTGGATGAGAAGAACGGCTCTAACAAGACATCTATATCAAAGTACATTGAATCACAGTACGGAGACCTGCCAGCCGGTCACACAGCTCTACTTTCTCACCATCTAAGCAGAATGAAGGATACTGGAGAGCTTGTGTTCTGGAAAAACAATTACATGAAGGCAGATCCCAATGCGCCACCAAGGCGCGGCCGGGGTAGGCCACCTAAGCCTAAAGTTCCATTGCCACCAGGTAGTGTTGCTGCCTCTCCAAAGCCAAGAGGCCGTCCGCCAAACGACCCAAATGCACCCCCAAAGCCGGTGAAGCCAAAGTCTTCCGGTGGTGCAGGAACTGGAAGGCCAAGAGGGAGACCACGCAAGATTGCACACTCCATGGATCAAATGAATGGGGCTACCATGGCAGCAGCGGGAAGTATTGGCCTTCAAAGCTGAAACCTGAGCCTATTGACTGAAGTGAGTTTAAATTTAGGCAACGTACTAGTACTAGTGAATTGTGGACTGACCTTGTAGGATTCAGCGAGTCAATGGTTGAGAATGTAGAACTAGAGGAGGATGGTTGTTGGGCACTCTTGTGTAGTTTGTAGATAATAATTTTCTGGTAAGGAACTAATCGTTGCTGATTTTGAACTTATGTTCAGACTATGCTCTTAACGTTAGTGATCTTTGATTGGAAAGCTTCGAAGTATGTAGTTTGGAATTTGGTTCCGTTGCTTGCTGTGGCAAATGGCAACTTTGGTACCAACATTGCTTCCTCCTTTGTGGGTGTTTGGTCCAGCTGAAAGCTATCATTTTCTCATTTGAAAACAGCTTCTGGTTGCTCCCTAGGATGTTCTGACATGTAACAACAATTTTCATTATTATTATTTTTAAATGACTAGTACATATTGTATTTTTCTTTTATTTTTGAACATCCTGATGTGAAAGGCGGGGTATACACACGAAATGTAAGAAGATGACGAAACAGTAAAAATATGTAGTCATCTATTTTATAAGCTTAATATATGAAGTGAATAAATAAATAAAAAAATTAGATTTCACTATTGGCGATGTATGGCGCCGAATGTGAATATACAGCATATACAGTGTCATAAATAAAATATGATATTTATCAATCTATAAAATATTAGTTTTAAAAAATTATATACATTGAGCCCTTGTTAATATGTAATTCCTAATCTTTGAAGTAATATTTAGTATTTTGACTAAATATAAATATTATTATTTTCTGTTATATTGTTTAGTGATATAATTTTGATATTAGCTTTTAGAGGTTTAATTGATATTTTTATAGAAAATTATTTAATTAATTTTTTAAATTTAATTTTTGATATTTCACTAATTTCTCGCTATTTTATATTGAATAATTAACCAAAACACATATTTTACAAAACATGTAATATATAACAATTAATTACTATTAAAATAACATCTAATTAACAACTTTTTAAAAAAATGATTTTGCTTAATAGAATCTAAATGCGGAGAAGTAGGATAATGAAAAAACATGATTACTTATTTTTCATAAGTATAATATAAAAACGAATCCTCTCATGACCTCAAAATATTTAATCAACTAGGATTCTTAATTAGCATCCACTAAAAGAATCACAATCCATCTAGGACTTATTAAATCTGATTAGGATAAAAAAGTCTAATTATCAGGTCTATATAATATCTTTTTCTTATAAGTAAGGCATGCATCATAATCATTATTACCAACTATTCCTCTTATTCTCTTATATAATATTCTAATTTAAGTATCAAAGTTATCTTAGAGCACTATCATTTAACCCCTAATCTAACTTTGTAATTATAGCTAGTAAGGTCCTTTTGGCTTATCTCTGAGATCCTTAATAATCTTTTCTTGGTTTATCATATTGGTATTATCTATAGGATACAATTTTCCTTTTTCTCAAAAATACTCTTTTAAATCAAATAGCTAACAAATCACACTATAATGTTCCCAAATAGTAATCACAACTTCTTTATCATCCTACTAACATCACAAGAAGGGGCCACTAACGATCTTCTTTAAAACATCGCTATAGAAAACAACAAAAATCCCACATTACCTACTAAAGTACTACAGATACGACCATCTTGCAAGCTGTAGCAACCCTCAACCAAAGGTTGGAGCAAATATAATAACAATAATACCAATTGTAACAATAATTACAATAGGCATTATAAAGAAAACAAAAATGCTATGGTACCAATCATAAGTGAAGAAGGAGAGAAACATACCCGCACGGGTGTAGCCCAGTTGGTACTCGGGTGGGTGTTGAGACCTAAGCATCCACGGTTCGAGTCCTGGCAGCTGCAGTGTGGGAGTTTCACCCTCTGGGTGGGCTCCTTGTGGGCACTAGGATCTGGATCCCCATTTAGGAGGCCGCTGGAGTACCGTGATTTACCTCCCTCACGATGCTCGTCGGGTCGGGCGGTGGGGGCCCCTGGGGTGAGGGAATCACCTTTTGAGACCTAAGAAGGAGAGAAACATTTAGCATAGAAATGATTTGGTAAATAAAGTAATAAAATACCCTCACATTGAAGATGAAACAGACAATCAAACTTTTCAAACAACTAGTAAAGTATTTACTAGAGATTCTCCTTTAACATCTAAATTCTTAAGGATCATTCTCATGTCGGTTCAAAATGCCATCATTAGATTTTTATAATAGAAAAGGTGACCTAATTGACCACATCAACAAATTTTAGGTCTTAATGATAGTACTAGACGACATAGGCATTACATTATGTAAAGTTTTCCCAACAACCTTTAAAGGGACTACATAAAAATCATATCAAGTGTCACATCTATTTTTAATGCCATTATTATATTCATAGATATAATTATATTAATTAATATTTTAGATTTCTATGATAAGATTTCTAGTATGACTGAATAATTAACTAAATGAGATGAATAATTTAATAAAAGTATTAAAACAATTAATAGTATAATTAAGTAAAGGATTAAATTAAATGGACCATTTGGTGATTATGTTGACAAAGGTCAAGATATTTATATATATATAGGTTTGAATTAATTTAGGGTGTATGTAAGAAAAATGTATTAGGTTTAAGGAATTATGTCACATCCACTTTAATTATTATTATTTTAACTATAATCGTAAGAAGGTTAAGTCACATTTTTAGATTATAACGATTAAATTATTATGATAATTATTAATTAAATAAAATTTGTAGTTGATAAATATAGTTGATGCTTAAATTATTTCATTACAAATATAGATATAAATTTTGTTAGCAAAGAAATGATTAGTGATGAGATAAGAGTAGTGATAAATATTATAAAGAATATAGGTTTACATTATTTTCTAATTAATCGAATAACTAGACTAAAGTGGAATGAGAAATAAAATAAAATACTAATTAATCAAGATACCACTTTATTTAAATGAAGGTATAACCTATGAATATTTAAGTTTATCATAAAATTTAATTAGTAAGTTAGATGATAATTACCTTGAAAGATTAATGAATTATATATGTGAATTATTTGAATTAATGTAATAAATCTATAGTAATAACTATTAGCTGATTATATTAATATATATATTTATATACTAATAAATTATATGTAAAAGGGCAAAGTTGCCGCATTATCTTATGAGAGGCAATGGATTTATTTGTTTTGTATTAGAGGTGGACAAGTTACCTTGATGAAGTGCTAGAAATAGGGAGAGTGTACTTAACTACTAAGGATTCAACCTATTACCGGTTATCAATTAAAGAAGGAAAAATAAAAAGAAAATTCACGAAGGAGGAAGACACATAGAGAGACTTAGACCCTAAGAATTTAAGTTAGCTACCATACTAGGTGTAATTGCTCTTTGCTAAGAAAGGTAAGTCAAACATTTTATTATTGTTGACATTACATTTTTACCCCCTGAATGTGCATGCTTAGTTGCCCCTTTTGGGCACGCATTGCGATTTATTTCTTTATTAGGACGGCTTGATAAGGGTTCTCATTCCTAAGATTAAGTTGCATACATAGGTTTTATGCCATCATATTTCATTTAGGCTTTCGATATGATCATCGTTTGGCCCATGTAAGGTGGCACCCTTAGTAGGCCTCCTTACACTTGCATGCTTAGTTGCCCTTTTTGGGCATGTATTGTAACTTGTTTCCTTATTAGGATGGCTTGATATAGGTTTGTGTTCCCAAGATTAAATTACATACATGAACTTTTTTCTAGCCTTAATAGGTCTCTTTCCTCCTTTTCTTTTCAATTTCATGCTTTAATTCACGTTTTGGTTGTTGAATCGAATGATTATAGAGTTATTTAGGGTTGCTAATACCCTAAATGACCAATAATGATAAAATAAATGATGTTTTTACTATTTTTCATTCATCAAATACAATATGCATTGCATATACCATTATATGTGTTGCATATACCATTATATGTGTTGCATATACCATTATATGCGATGCATATTACCCATTCAAACATGAAGTATGATGCATCAACATGAAGTGTGATATATCTACATGAAATGCAACCTATCTACATGAAGTACGATACATATTAGTGAAGTCTGACACATATCACATTATTTTTGACTAAAGCGTGACACATATACATGACGCACAATGTATATCACAACTTGCCTATCACAAGTGCTCTAGATATATAGAGCATGTTAAATTTTTCTAGTGGAAGGCAAAGCACATAACATGTATTTTTTTATATACGAAGCATATAGTGCTACATGTTGTACATGTTCAATAAAAATACACATGGTGCATAACCTTTTCTCATGCAAATCTAACATACTCCATATATCACCACACATTTATGACATAAATGATGCTTATTAGGCATGGGATGCACATCCCGATGTGCCCTTATTGGCACACATAGGTGAAATTTATGATGTGTTGTGCATATAGCCTTTTTCTGCATTACATGCTGCATATATAACACTATATGCTGCATATATCACTCTTAATTTCATAGAATCCTACATTGTTTGCTAATTTTTGACAACTAATAAGCCACACTTATAAATATAAGACATGTTTATAGGAAAAAGGTCTAAAAGTTAGTAATTGTAGCTAAAATCTGCCAAAGTTATTCCTTACTTAATTAAATACTTAAGTTGCTAATTAAGATTAGAGACTAATTAATACTCACTTTCAATCCTTAAACTCATTTGGAATCAAGATTAGAAGTTAATTATATTTGGTGAGTGTGGAGTGCCTCTTTCTATTCTCATTTTCTCTTGATTTCTTTATGGGTTTTGTAATTTTGCTTGATTTTGCTTTGATTGGCTTTAATCATGAATGCCATAATAGCATTCTTCGCTTAATTGTATCTAGAATAATCTATTACAATCACATGTTTACTTAAATTCATGATTTGATTCATATTTTTGCTTAAAAATTTGATTTTTTTATGTTCATTACATGCGGTGTATAACCATCTATATGCACCATACATGTAATTGTCTGATTTACAGGATTTTCATGATTTTTAGATGTTTTCACTCATTTTTGATGATAATCAAAGTTTTCAGTAATATAAGTGGTTTCATAGTAACGTTAATGATATAAATTCATCATACATTGGTTTGATTTGATTAATTTTGACTTCAAAATTAATTTTCAAGTTAAATGTTATTTTAATTTGAAGTGATTGGACTTGAAATGAATGTGTTTTCCATCTCTAATTGATGCATTGATGATATTAGAGTCCTCTAATTTCATTTTCCATGATCAGTTTGGTTGATTTTGCCATTAAATCAATTAATTTGCTTGTTTTCTGAATTAAATTCCATTTAATTGTATTTTATGTATCACTTGACATGTTTACCTTAATTGGATGTTGTTTCATTTCTAAGTGATGTCATATGTGATCTTAGAATCTTCCAATTATGCATCTAATTGATTTGCTTAAAATTGATTATTTTTCATGATTTTTATAACTTGACTCGTGTTTATTATTGCCTTTTTATGAGCGTTGCCATTACATTCATTCAACTTTGGCCCTTGATTCATGCTTTCACATGGAATCAAATTGGTTATTTGTGTCTGACATCTTATTTATTGCCTAATATTTATTTGTCTATTTGTATTTTCCATTTGTGCATTTTAGCTCATGTTGCTTGATGTTGTTTTCCCAAGTGGAGGAGATGTTGCTTAATATCTTAGTATTTTGTATCGTTGAAGATCCTTTGGAATGAAAGAAGCCTCTATTTCATTAGTTTCCCCCAACATGTATGATTTATCTTTATCTCATTGTGTATCCCCTATCTGTCTCAATCCTTTTCTTCGGATGATTATTAATTTTCATTCATGCTACTATACTTGTTTTATCATTGCTATATGATATATGTTATGTCATGTCATCTCTCATGTGTCATGCTTATACCATGCTATTTCACATGTCATGATTATGCTATGTCATCTCTCATATCATGGTTATGCCATGTCATCTCTTACATGTCATGATTATGCCATGTCATCTCATACGTCATGCTTATACCATGTTATCTTACATGTTATGCTTATGCTATATCATTTCACATATCATGCTTATGCCATGTCATGCTTATATCATGTTATTTCATATGTTATTCCTATGCCATGTCATTTTACTTGTCATGCATATGCCATATTTTGTTTACCATGATTATCATATCATGATGCTATGCCATGATTGTCATATCATATTTACCAAGCTATATGTACTATGATTACTGCCATGTTATCATGTTGTGTGCTTATTTCATACTTATGAATGGTTGCCTGCCTAGGATAATTAACTCAACTAAGATGGTAAATTGAACTTGAAACTCTGAGGGAATAGATCTTCACCTCCCAAACCCATCTTTGAAGGGTTTAACTTAGCACTAATGCTATGGGTTGGTTGAACCAAATCCAAAACCATTTAATGGTGACTGTTATAAGCCTCGTTCTAGGTCTTGATGAAAGCCCTGACCATAATGGTAACTCCATTAGGATCTACGATGAAAGAGTGATGGCATTGAAATCTTAGAGTTTCATATTAATTTTCCCATTCTAATCGAGTTAGTTATATTGCATATCACATACATAATTTACATCTGTACATAACCATTTATCTCCTATCAAACCGGTGATTGTGAGTGAGTGAGTGAGTACCTTAGACTCTATTTGACTCTTTGGGAAAGCAAATCTACCTTCACTACTTTCTGCCTTGTACTGAGGACCATCAATGATTCCTTTAATGGATAAATGTTAGGTATTGTCCTATATCAATGATTCCATTAAGTTGGATAGGTTATGGACAATGTCATGGGAAACCTTAGCCTATTTTTATTGAACTAAAGCCCATATAGCTAACCATAATAACATTTCTAAATTAGGATCCTTTATTCGTATGCTATGTGGATTTATACCTTATCATATCAGTGGATTTGCTTTAATTTAGCCACTTTTCCCACCTCATATTGCTCTGTTAAGAGTCAGAATCCTTTAATGATTCTGTGTTGGTTGCATAACCTCATGCCTATTTAATTGGTATTCTCTTATCATAGCAATATGATCATGTCATCTTGCTTTGCTAAGAGTCATAATCCTTTTATGATTATGTGTTGGTTGCATAACCTCATGCCTATTCCATTGGCATTCTCTTATCATAGTAATATGATCATGCCAAAATGCTGTTGGATTTTCATCATAATCCCTTATATGATTGGGCAATGATCATCTTTTTACTTGTCTTATATGCTAAGAGTATCGTACCTCAAGTTCCCAATGCAACTCTGGGCTAGTATCCTACCTAGGAGATTTTGGACCGACCAATCTTTATGGAGGTATAAGGGTGGTAGAGAGTGTTGTTATGTGTTACGTGTTCACTAACCTTTTTCATGTTTTCTATCCAACACGCATGCATGCATGCTCATGCATGATTTTTCACTAACTACTTTCTTGTGTAGCCATAATGTCATATGTTTCCTAGCATATGTCATGCATACATCATATGCAATTGCATATGCATACACATGCATCCATGCTAACTCTCTATATCATGTACAAATCATACTAGACTTACAGCCTGTTAAGAATGTTGTATCTCCATTGGACACCTTTGCTTGATGCTTGATGATGCCTCACTTACTACTATTTAGCAACTTATTGATCAGTCTATGGCCAAGCTCTTGTCCAATGACTTCAAGACTTTCCTACAACAGTAGATCTAGGAGGCTCTTAGTCCTAAAGATTTCATCACCTCACCAGCTCCCATGAAGGATAAGGGGAAAGTGGTTAACCTATATGATACTAAGATGGATGATGATGTCTTACTTCATATGTACGATGTTTGCAAGTTTGAGACTTCTACATTAGAGCATGAGATATAATAGCTACAGTCTATCATGAAGACTAAAGGGATAGGTCTGATATGAATTTTGATGAGTTCTCAGTTTAGGCTATCAAGGGGCTACCCACTAAGTTCAAGCACCCAGATGTTTGTAAGTATAACAAGGTTGGGGATCCAACAAATCATTTGAAGACCTACACGATGATGATAAGCATGATAGACTTATCGGATGAACAGATAGTTTGACTATTTTTTATCACCATAGGGGGACCAATACTGGCATGGTATCACAATCTCAACAAGATGACCATGATGAGTGAAAGCCTTTTTGCACTATATTTTGTAAGCAATACGGGTTTAAGTCCTATTTTGATATGACTTTGCTTAATCTAAAGATGATGAAGCAAAAAGCTAATAAGTCTTTCATGGACTACTTTAGCCGGTGGAGGGATAAGGCTGTGCTAGTCAGATAAAAGCCATCCAAGTTTGATATGATCAATAAGCTCATTATGGGGTCATTGCTACTATACTAGGATAAGTTAAAGTATCATACTTTTCATACCTTTGAGGACATTTACTCAGTCAACCAAAGGACTGAGTGAATCAAGGGGTGAAAGAAGGAGCCTTCCTTTGTTAAATATAAAACCACCACATACACCTAAAAACAACACAAAGCCCACTACATCAATGCCTTATAAACACCAAACCCCATACTCTAAAACATTACCCAATCCCAAAGGTACTTGAATCTTAAGATATCACTTTCCAAGTTTTTCAAGCATCTATTAAAAGCCAAACTTCCAAACAGCACCCCTAACCTTAGTAGGCACTAAAAACTATTATCATTACCACCAACATCATGGCCATAACACTGATGACTGTCACTCTCTTAGGTAGGTCATTCAGGACCTTATTGATTCAAGTGAGCTTGAAGATCTTGAGAAATCCAAACCCTCTACTAAAATAAACCCATTTCTTAACTATCATAAAGCCAACCGCACCTACATGATCTAGTCTAGGTTTTTAGAATCCCCCTTCTCTCCCTTTGGTAGTGAGGAGATTGCTCGGCTTCATACTATCAGTTTTTAGCCCAATGATGGGTTCAATATTAGCAATATTGACATATGGTATGATAGTTCAGAGGATGAATCTATAGCTACTTAGGATTCCTCTAAGTTTGAATTGATAAAGGTTTAGAAGCCAAAGAAAGGTGAGTTAGTTGGGACTCCTAAGGTAGCCAAGCTAATATATAAGGCTCTTATACAGTAGAAGAGATTGGGTGCCAACAAGATATCCTCTCCAGCTCGTAACATAACTTAAAGTGGTAAGGTGTTCACTCTTCCTAATCTTGGAAAGAAGTTAGATGCTTCAAAGAAGCCGACCAAGGTTAGACCCCTCGGGGATGAGGTTGGTCAAAGCAGTAGTGCTCCAGCCCTATAACCAATTTATAAGGGTAAAGAGATTGCTTTATCTGAGAATGCTATTATTAAGTAGTTGAAGAAGATGCAAGCTAACATCAATATTTAGGTATTAACTCTCACTTTTTGACCCATACGCTATAGTTTTGGGTTTTCATCGATTTAGCTTGGTATAGGTCCTTGATGTCGACCTCGATTTGTACATATACCTTTGAGCTTCCCTAAGTGTTCTGGACATGTAGAGCACATTACATTTTACTTGTGGATGGCAGAGTGCATAACATGCATTTTTTGATGTATAGAGCATATAGTGTTACATGCTATGCATATCATAAAAATATATGTTTGATGGGTGGTCTTTTCCCAAGAAAATCTAATATGCTCCATATGACACCATGCCTTAAGGTCCCAAATGATGCTTCTTTGATCTATGGAACACATCCCAATATGCCTATATTGGGTAGTGTACATAGGTAAAAAATGTATCATGCTGGGCATCTGCTACTACATGTTGCGCATATAGCTTTTTTTGGGCTATATGCTGCACATATAGTACTATATACTATGCATATAGTGTATAATTTTCTAGAATCCTTCATTGCTAATATGATTTTCCTAATCCTATCACCCTCACTTATAAATATAAGCCTTGTATTTATGGAAAAAATTCACTAATTGTACCTAAACTCTACAAAATTCTAATCTCACTTAATTAAACACTTGATTAAGTAATTAATTTAGGATTAGTAACTAATAAACCCTACTTAAAGCCCTAATCATGTTTGAAATCAAGATCTCAAAAGCTTAATCTATTTTGATGAGTTGAATGCCTATTCTCTTCTCCTTTTTCTCTTGATTTCATGATGGGGTTGTGTTTTGGTTTTATTTTAATGATTTGGCTTCAATCATGTATGGTTTAATGGATCTCAATGCTTAGTGATGCTGTATATGATCTACCATTATGATAAATTTGTTGAGATTTGGTTTTATTTTTATGTTTTTACTGAAAAACATGTTTTCCTTTCGATTTGCCTTGTTACATATTGCACACATCACCTTCCTGATTCCTCAGAAATTCAAATTTTTTGCTTGATTTTGCTTGTTTCCTAATAAAAGTGAAGTTCTTAGTCACATTAGAGACTTAATAGCAGCCCTAATGATATGAGTTCATCATATATCATTCATATTTCATTAATTCTAGCCTCAAAATTAATTTTTCAAGTTAAATGCTTATTTAATTTATGATTTATGACATGATTGGCTTTAATTAGTTGAGTTTACTATCTCCAATTGACATTTTATGATGTTAGTGAATCCCATTCATTATGCCTTTATCATTTGCTTATGATTTTGCTATTAAATCATCTCATTTTACTTAAGTACTCAATTAATGTTATCTTAATTGTGTTTAATGTATCACTTGACATGTTTAGCTTGATTGGATATTGATTTACTTCTAAGTGATGTTTCATATGATCTTAGAAATTTGGTTTTACTATTAGTAAATTTTTCCCAAAATTGATTATTTTTGCATGATTTTTCATGATCCAGCTTGTGTTTATTCACTTTTTTCATGATCGATACCACTACATTCATCAAACTTTGGCTTTTGATTCATGCTTGCACATGGCATTGAATTAGTTGATTTAGTCCTAAATTTTGTTTGCTACTAACAATTTTGCTTGTTCCACTTGTGCATTTTTGGCTTGTGCTGCCTGAGGTTGACTTTTTCTTGAGTAGTTAAGATGTTCCTTAATGTCTCAGAATTTTGGATAGATGAAGATTCTTTGTAATAGAATAGCTTTATTCCCCTGTTTTTGTGTGATTTAGCCTTAAATCCTACATGCACCCCTATCTTCTTTGATCCCTTTCACCAGCCTCTATTTTCATTTGTATTGCTATGCTTGTTTTATCATTGCTATATGATGTATGTTGTATTATATCATGCTTATGCCATGTCATCTCATACGTCATGCCTATGCCATATCATTTCACATCATGCTTATTCCATGTCATCCAACGTGTCATGCTTATGCCATGTTATCTCACATGTCATACTTATGCCATGTTTATGCCATGTCATTTCACATGTCATGTCTATGCCATGTCATCTCATATGCCATGCCTATGTCATGTCATCTCATATGTCATGCCTATGCCATGTCATCTCATATGTCATGCCTATGACATGTCATCATCCATGTCATGCCTATACCATGTTGTTGGTTTGCTATGTTATTAACCAGCGGAAGAAATTTAAAATTTTTGTTCAAATTTGCAAACCAAGAGAGGATCTTTGCATCAAAGCACAAGAAAACTAAATTAGAGATTAGATATGGCATAAGATAGTAACTCTTACATATCAATGCAGTTCTCCTTCGTTCTTGATCTCTATACCGTTTATGGTTGTAGCAAACCAAAAACCACCAAATTAGGTAGCCTCCAACAGTATCCACATGAAATTGAGGGAATCCAAGTAAGCAACGATTCCTTCTATCTCCTTTCCTGTGAACTAGCAAAGAAAAAGAAGAAACTTATGGTATTTTCTTCAAACTTGTGAAGGTCGAATTCTCCCTTTCTAGAAGGAGATATGTTTCGGCCAAAGGAAGAAAAATGAGTGGCTTAACCTAATTTTGAGTTATAATAACATATTTATACTCCAAAAATTAGGTTAAGCTGAAACCCTTTCAGCTTAAGTCAAGTCTAGGCCCATCTGTGACTAATATGGCCTGTGACTG
>CANYBF010447982.1:0-10273 GCA_948192965.1 Dalechampia spathulata
CTTGGTTCATTTTAATCACTCAATCGAGCTGGTAAAATGGATCGGGTGGCGACTCCATAGCATTTCTCGACGCGATCTCTCTAGGTCCTGCAGGATAACCATGGTTTCAATCACTTGGGAGCAAGCACCATGGCATCTAACGCTGAATAACGTGCAGTACTCCCACGTCCGGGATGTGCTACTCCTCACACCAGCCTTGCATCATTTGGTCCACCATAAGCTCAATCAGCAAATCTCCATGATCGGATGGATCAATGAACAGGAATTGCACCAGTAATCCAAATCCAGCTACCCTCAGCCATGATGGAGCATTCATAGGTTTCTGGCTGCATAGCCGAAAAAGAGCAATAAGGTCGATGTAACCCTCTATAGTCAGAAGTGGTCTCGCCTCAATTGGGCTAACATCAAAAAGCTCTAATCATCTCTAATAGGCACGGGCACTATTAGCATCACCATCATACTACAGGAAACTTCAAGGATAACAATAAACTCCTTATACAACGAGCACAACTCAATGTATCCAAATCAGAAAACATGATTGAGACTTCCTGAAAGGTCCTCAAGTATTAGAGTCCGATCTTGCTTAACCAGTTCCACTCATCGTTGCCCCAACGGTAGGAAAGAGCACAGAAGGCAGACAATGATTGTTGAGTCATTGTATATCTATATTTTTTTTGTACAGAAAAGCAAATGAGTTATGTTTTGGTAGAGAAGCATAAAACATGAGATATTTATAACAACAAATAGCTTTGGATTCCATTAATAAATCCAAAAGATACACAGTTCAAGCTTTTGTCTATTTTCATAATTGGTACGCAACAACCCCAGCGTACTAGGCACACAATACCAAACTGTAATGCACCATCTTATTCTAATAGAGAAACTACAGAGTTTTGACATTATGCATCTGAGAACTTGACATCACGTCTCCTCTACACATCATCATCACTTGAATGGTCCTCATCCGAGCTAGGTCTTTCTAGAACCTCAATGTTATAACGCTCCAGATGTGCCATCAACCGGCCAATCTCTTGTCCCATCTGCTCTGTCATTCGAGCATAGTGATCATGCTCCTCTCGCTCCACTTCCTTGCTTGTCTGCAAACATAAGCATATAGGCATATAAGACATGCATCCATGCATTTCCATGCACTCACATTTACAACAAGTACTCACCTAATCAGTCAACATCTCAGATGTATGATAGCAGTACAACCCTATCAGAAGTCTCAGGGCATCGACCATGGCATCCCTGGGTACCTGCACAGGTCAAATGCACATAAGACTACTAAAGTCAAAGTAAATGCAAAACACATGTACTCACATGGGTGGTATTCGGTGGATCAAACTCCATCTCACTCCTTGTCGGCACTAGGAAGGAGGTCTCATAGGGATAACTAGTCTCATCATAAGTATAGATCAATGGGTTTTGCGGCCACATCAGTTAGCCTTCCATAAAGTCTGCTAGACGCTCATATCTTGGGGGCACCTCTGGAGTGCCAGACACTGACCTTAGTGGAACCATATCAGGTCTGGAATCATGAGATCTCTTTGAGGTACTGCCACTCTGAAAATTGCCAACTACTGATGAACCATGATGCCCACCTCGACCGCTATGGAAATCAGGCCTAACCCCAGTCCCACTAGATTTATCACGCTGACCTCTGCATGTGGAAAGTTCCGCGGACCCCAGTAGCCTCTTCTGGATAAAAGTAGGGTAGTCCATAGGCAATTCAGATAGACGCTCTTGCCTAGGAATACCAGTCAACCCAGTAATCACCTTTGGGTCTATATCAGTGTAAGAGGCCCAGAACATCACACGTGGTGGAGTAGCAGGCTCCACGCGGCTCTCTAGTCCTAATTGCTAGTCAATCACACACTCTCCTAAATATAAGAGTCTACCCTCGGGACTCTCTAACAGCATATGATGCTCATCCTAGCGTGCCGAGCTGGTCAGATATTCTGGCCAAGGAAATATGTTGCTCCAGGGATAGGGATGCACCTGTTCCAGAAACAATAAGAAAATAAAAGCCCACACAGGTATTTCTTAAACCAGTTCAATACAATTTCATGGTAATCAAATTGCTTCTTCTTACCTGATCCCAGGTTAAGTTATTGAGATGCTCTCTCAACTCATCCATCATATAATCAAGCCTTTGCTTTTGTACACTCCATGCCTACATGCACGGGAAACCAAACGGTACCCCATATGGAATCTCGGGCTCTGCAAGTAGCCCAAACTCATATGCCATGATCTGTAAGGTCAACATGCACAGTCAACAAGACTTAAACAGACACTATAGTAACAGAATCAGCATAATTTTACTTACCTCTATGACCTGTCAACAGCCAATGAAGCGATCTTTGCAATACCTACTACAAAAATCTAATCCTTGCATCAGATGAGCTAGATCGGCATTGCCCCAGTCATATCGCTCTATAGTCTTCAAATCACAGAGGGCCCATAATACAGACATATGGACACTATTTCAATTATCATTAAATAATGTACACCCTAACACGTACAGCAAGAAGCTATGAGTGTACTGATCCATAGAGATCATCCTACCAAGTGTTTTCGCTAGCACTGCTTCTCGGAGACAGTCATAAGAAATACTATGTCCTCCTCTCACATTAGGTGACATGCCTAGGAGGTCAAATATTACATCGTACGACCAGTGCGGTGATGTCAACCTAGCATCAAACTAGAGAGGCAGTCTTGCACACTCTAACTCGGTAATTCCAGCAAATATCCCCAGAGTAATCACAATCTCACCTACCGGCAAGTGTAAGGTATAGGTGGAATCTGTCTATCGCTCAATCATAGCAGTGATAACAAGCCTGTTACACCTCTTCTCCATTCCAGTGAAGCATGAGATATATGGACCAAAGCAGCTCCGGTCCACTCTCACACGGATCTCCCAAGGTAGCTGGGAGTACCACTTAAATATCCTGCGGATACTGCTAGCTCCGATGATCATTTGCTCCCTCTGTAAATTACAGAATTTAGGTAAGCTTTTAGACTAAATTACAAAATGCATACAGCACTTTCAGAGACTCAAAGCTCCTCCCCTTAACCCTAAAATGCACTTATTCATGCTTATGAATCACTAAAATGATTAACCTCTCAAAAAATGGCCGAAAAATGTGAATTTTTGCCCATTTTCCCCTGCTATGTGCACCACACATAGCAATGTGTATGCCACACATAGGCTATGTGTTCCACACATAGGCTATGTGTTCCACACATAGTGCTATGTGCACCATACATATCAAAACCTGCACAAAAAAACCATAATTTTCACCAAAACATCTCAACAAACGTAAGACTAGCTTTAGCCTAGCACCTAATTTGGGTCAAATACTAGCCTAAACACAAGTAAAATGGCCTAAAACTTAACTTTTGGAAAAACCAAAAAAATTGAAAAATTGAGCCGAGTTACAAGAAACTAACCTTTTCGGGAGGAGCTCAGGACTAATGGGAGTCTATGATAAAAGTTTCCATAATTGCATTGCTAAAACGGGCTCTAAAATTGGCATTATGTATTATGAGCTCTGTTAGAGCATAGCTCAGGACCGATTCGGGGTCCCAAGGGGTCGGTTGCATCCTAATTTTGGCCATTTTCATAGAAATGCTGAGTTTTTGGTTTGAGGTTTGAGAGAAAATCAGTTTTGGAGGAGGAAACAAACTGAATTTTTGGATTTGAGCCTTGAAATATAAAATTTCCAAACTATATGTGCAGCATATAGTGGAACGCGCTCCGCATGTAGCAATTTTTGCTAACATGCACCGGCCTCTAGGAGACTCTGCTAATGTGCACCATCCTCTCCACTAAGATGCACATGAAAAGTTAGGCCTATGATAAAAATTTTAGAATTTTTGGAGGTCATTTGCTCCGTCGAGCCCAATTTCCATGACCTACAGCGTCTGTAAAATCCAAAAAATCAGTCAGAATGCAGCAGACTGATACTCAAAAATTCAAGTATTTTTCCTAGACCATTTCAATACTAATTTCATTGATAAATTATTTTCCCATGTCTAGCAAGGACAGGAAATTGATCCAGCAGACGATCAAAAACAGTTGAGCCTTTGGCTTCTGGTCAAGCCATTGACCAAATAGTGTTGCATTCTGATAGAGGGTCTCAAATGCAGACTTTGGAGACAGTCAACACTTTTTTGATGGCACGAGAATAGATCTGACGGTTGATCACCCTAACCCAGCAGATGGTCACCTCTGGTTCCACAGCTGAACCATTCGATACAGCAGAGATCACATATTCAAGCATTTGACTTCAAAACCCTAGCCATAGGCATCTGAATGCCAACTTCAGATGATGAATCTCACATTGAAGCCATTGGTCTTGCAGTGACCACCAGTCATCCTTGGTTGAATACCCTGAATGCCAGGCCCCCAGTGACAGAATTGGGATTTTCACTGGTTAAAACCATCGACCAGAAAAAATCAAAGACCCAGAGAGGATCCTAAATGCCGTTTTGGAGATATTTGACATTTATTTGATGGCACGAGCATTGACCTAGTAGACGATCACCCAGGTCCCACAGTGGACCATTAGATTTAGCAGAGATCACAAAACCAAGCCTTTAATTCCCAAATCCTAGCAATAGGCATCTGGGCATTGATTACAAATGATTTCAAGCCTCGCATCATAGCCATTGGTCTTGCATAAGACCTCAGATCAGCATTGATCATTTAGCCCAAGCACCAGGCTCCCAATGATAGAATTGGGTTCTAAGGCTCAGTATGAGCAATAGATCAGCATTGATCATCTAGCCTGAGCAGCGGGCTCCTAATGACAGAACTGGATTGTAAGCCTCAACACGAGCACAAAGCAAGCCTCAACATGAGCATCAGGCCTCGACATGAGCATCAGTTAGGTACCTTCCTTACTTTCTATGAAAAGTCATGTTATGATCATATTTCATTTTGACGACTTGCGCTTGTGTCACCTCAAAATGGTCTTGATCAGGGGGCAAACTGTTGACCCTGACTTTTCACCCTTATGAAATCTCGGGTTTTTGCCGATTTGGCTCGGTATTAGTCCCCGAAGTCGACCTCGATAGTGCATATAAGCCTGTTTGGCTTCCTTTGAGTGCTCTGGGTGTACAGAGCATATTGCAGTTGGTAAGGCCCACCATGTTGTTTAGCGGGGCCCATTGCCCTTGTCAGCTTCCTCTGAGTGTTCTGGATATGCAGAGCACATTGAGTGCATAGCACTATGTACACAACACTTAAGCCAAAAAATGTTCAGTGGGACCTACATACGAAGCCCACAGGCAAGGCCCAACTAGTGGGGCCCATAAATAGAACACGCTGATAATGTCTTATAATGTCAAATAAGCTTATTTGACATGCAGAGCACATAACATGCAAAATCCTACATTTTTTAGCGTATAGCACTATATGCCCAAAATAGGATGTTCAGTGGGGCCCACCTAAATAGGGAGTCGTTTTACATAGTGCTCTAATATGTCAAATGATGCTTATTTGATATAAGAAATGCATTGCATTTCACCTATACAAGGTGAAACACGTAAAAAAATGTTTGGTGGGGCCTACCTTTCAGACCAAATCCGGAAAACGTTTCTTTGCAAAATGTCTTAATATGTCAAATGACGCTTATTTGACATATGGAACGCATCCCATTTTGCCCATACAAGGCGGTGCATATAGGGGCAAAATGCTATATGCGTAGCATATAGCATAAAAAGGACGTTTGGTCGGGAGCCTTCTTGGGACCAAATGGGATGTGAGCCATATTGCATAATGGCTTAGCACATAAAATGACGCTTATGGGGCATGGGGTGCACATCCCGATGCAACCCTAGTGGGCCCCACGTGATGGGTCAAAATACTATATGCGCAGCATGTAGCACTACATGCTGCGGAAATAGCCTTAAAGTTTTCAAATCCGGAAAAAAAATTACATTTTTGCCAAACCCTAATTTGACTTTATAAATATAGAGCTAGGGGTTCAGCATAAGGGGTCTGAAATTTACTCTTAAAGGCAGCCAAAACTCTGTCAAAATTATTTCACAATTAATTAAACACTTAATTAATTAATTGCTTAGGATTTAGAGACTAATTGGCTCTAGTTAGGCTCAGCACGATTGGAAAGAAGATCTTGAAGAAAACCTACTGCTCCAAGGTAATTTTTCAATTTTCTTCCACTTTTCTTATGGATTTTGCATGAATCTTCAAATTTTTGCTTGATTTCTTATGGATTGGCTTCAATCCTATATTTTCATGGTTTACTCAAGCTGTTGAGTACCCAAACGTACTGATTTCTGGCTTTGATCTACCTAGATACGAGCCAGATTTCACATTTTTCTCAAAAACCTTTTATTTTCCTTTGTTTTCCAGGCTATGTGCGCCACATATAAACCTATGTGTGCCATATCTTGCTCATGTGTGGCACACATAGGCCTATATATAGGCCCCAGATTTCAAAGAAAATGTCAATTTTCTTCCATTTTACTCCGATTTTTCACCCGATCTGGTCTTTCCAACAATATTTGAGGCCTCTCTATGCCTCTGGTGTTCTGGATCTACCATATATTTCTTAGATCTATAATAATTTTAACTTTAAAATTATCTTTCTTATGTTGGATGCAAATCCATGAAGCAAAAATGCATTTTCAGCCCTAGATCTGCCTATATCGGGGTTGGATCTTGGGTTTTTGCTGAAAAACCTTTGATTTTCCTCTGTTTTCTCTGCTATATGCACCATACATCCATCTATGTGTGCCACACATAGCCTATGTATTGTGCACATAGATCTATGTGTAGCGCACATAGTCCCCAAATTTCACATAAAATGTCATTTTTTGTTCGATTCGCTTTGGATCTGATTTTTCTAGCAACTTCAGAGGATTGTCCATGCTTCTAGAGTTATGGATCTGTCAAATATTATCTAGATCTAATTGATTTCAGCCTTAAAATTAATTATTCAAATTAATTACACAATTAATTGTTTTGATTATGAAATGGAGGCCGATCCGAGCTCAAAATGAGGTACTCTCTTCATTAAAGTTGCTTATTTTTGTCTGTTGATCGTGTTTGTACTGACAAACTTGATTTTCTTGCAGATTCATGAGCTATGTGTGCTACACATAGCCTATGTGTGCCACACATAGCCTATGTGTGGCGTACATAGGTCTAGATGCGACACATATTCCCTGGAAAATTTCTCAAAAAATCATGTTTTCGCTCGTTTTGAAAATTAATTTGATTTTTCTAGTAACATTTGATGCTTCACAATAGCTCAAATGTACTGGATCCATCATAAAATCATTACATTTAATTAATTTTAGCCCCAAAATTAATTTTTAACAATCAAATGCTTATTTGGTTCGTATAAATTTGGTTTTTGATAGGATTGGATTCAAATTGGTTGAGTGGCTATCTCCAATTGCTCTAAGTGATGTTATTACTCCCATTTGATTTTCCATGATCAAATAAAAATAATTTTACTTATAATTATTTTTTTATTTTTATTAATTCTTACAATCCGACTCGTGTAAATTCACATGATTGTTGCTAAATAATTATTGGATTTTGACTCTTGGTTCATGCTTTCACACAGCATTGGACTAGTCAAATAAATCTTAAATTCATTTGCTACTAATGAATTTATTTATGTTTATTTTGCATAATATCTATTCATGCATTTTTGGCTCGTGCGACCCGGGGCAGAAAAATACCCGAGGAGGAGGGGATGTTACTTAATGTCCTAAATACATTGTATGCACGAACATTTATGTAATATGACATAATTATTCATTATTTTGCAATAATTCCCCTTAAAATCCCGTGTGTATCCCCTATCTCCCTCGATCCCTTTCACCAACCATTATTATTTTTGCTCATGGATGGTTTATTACATTTGCCTAAGTATATATGCCATATCATGTCACATGCAATGTAACATGCAACATCACACACTTCTATGCCATGCCATAACATTTATTATGATGTACGCTAATACATCGCAAACACGCTAACATACGCCAGTACACAACACAACACACACAAACTTGTCATGCTATATACCATGCCATGCCATATCCCATGCTATCATCATGTCATATGCCATTATACCATGCCATATCGAATGCCAATTCACATACGCATCACTATTCTATGTCATGCATATATCATGCCATTACACACACATATTACTATATCATATCATGCATATGGTATGTCATCCACTTCACATGTCATGCATATGCCATGTTATCCACTCTCATATGATACACATGATATGACATACAGCATCTCATATGTCATGCATATGATAAGTTATTCACCTCACATGCCATGCATATGTCATGTTATATGCCATCTTACATACCATGCATGTGATATGCCATTTATTTCATATATCATGCATATGATATGTCATCCATGCTACATCCCATGCGTATGCCATGTTTCACATCATCTCACATATCATACATATGATATGTCATTTCTCTCATATATCATACATATGATATGTCATTTTCCTTATATGTCATGCATATGGTATATCATCTACGCTACATGTCATGCGTATGCCATGTTTCGCATCACCTCACATGTCATGCATATGATATGTCATTTCTCTCATATGTCATACATATGGTATATCATCCATTTTACATGCCATGCATATGCCATGTTATCTATCTTACATGCTATGCATATGCCATGCCACTCACTTCATATGCCACGCATACACCAACGCCTATACAATCCAAAAATGCTAATGCATTATGCTATACTGCTATTTATCATGATTATATGCTTATATATCATGCTAAGTTACCATATCATGCATATGATATGTCATTCATGATCACATGTCATGCATATGCCTTGTTATTTTATTGCTAATTTGCATGCCATGCATATGCCATGCCATCTAGATGTCATATAGCATTATATGCAATTCTACGTGCAACCTTGCAATGCCAAATCGTATGTCATGTTATGTGCTTACATATACACTCGTATGCTTGCCTGCTTAGGATAATTAATTCCAACTATAATGGTAAAATCGATTTTGGAAACTCATAGAAATAGATCTCCACCACCCAAACCCAATCTCTGAAGGGTTTAACTAGCACTCATGCTATGGGTCAGTTGGACCAATCTGGAACCATCCGGTGGTGACTCCTTTGTAACTCTTTTGAGTCTGTATCATTTCCCGAGGGAACTCCTCAGGAAGACTACACTTTCGCTCCAAGTGCGGTCCTTGGTCCGTGAGCCTCGCAAGCCTCACTTTGGGCTCCAACAGAAACTAGCGCTTACAGACACCATACTCAGTAAATGGCATCTCAATCAAGTTTAAAGAGAAGATTGTATCCTGAAGGACCAAAGGGAACTGCCAATAAATTATGTTCACAATGGCAGCCTTACTTAAAGGACTATACTAACATCTCATACCCCAATCTCTCACTCGTGATATCTAATAAACATACAGTCTTAGCATTGATGTATGAATGGATTCATCTTGGAATAAAAAATTCTAATACATTATGGTCAAGAATATAAAAATTACCAATTACAACATTTGTGGCCTATTACCGATTACCGATTGGTTCACTGAACCTTAACTACTATGTCTGCTACCACCATTTTAGCCTCTACCTTGTCTTTTGCTTAAATCACTAGTTTGAGAAACTCTAGATGTTGATTAGACCATGGGGTTCTACTGGTATGATTCACTTTTAACTACCATGTGAATGGGCATCACTTTGCAATTACAACACTCTTGAGCATAATGTCCTGTGCTCCCACACTGATAACATAAACCAGTCCTAACTCTACTAGCTCCTAAGTGATGTCGGCTATATGTACGACATGGCTTAGGTCTAAATTCTATTGATCAAGGTACAAATGACCCTCCAAATGTCACGTCTTTTGGCTGCGTAACATGCTCCCGTCGAATGATTACAAATTTTCTAACAAGAAAATCAATAATCATCCAACAAGGGATTCCATACATTCTTAACTAGTGTGGAAAAAAAAATTTTTTTTTATATCAGATAACAAACTTATATCATTGATCCCTGGTTCTATCAACATTCCTTATTTCATACAAACCATATTTAGCGTCATATTTATACACACATTATTACAAGTTTATAATAGCTCCATGTTCGATGTACTGCCAAAGTACTTATTTAAAAACCTTGCACGATTATAACTTTTAAGAAGTCCATAAGATAAATTACCATACAAACGTAGATGGTCCTGCTGCTGCCA
>CANYBF010448333.1:0-17720 GCA_948192965.1 Dalechampia spathulata
AATTCTCATTGTTAATGTGTATGGACTTTGAAAATTATGAATTATGGAATATGTTAAGTTAATTAAATGTTATGACATAAGAATTAAAGTTTCAATGAAGGTAATATTAAGAATTATTAAGTTAAGATTAAGTAAAATGAGTTAAAGTGAATTTTAGAAGAATTGAAATTTTAAATGTTAAGATTTGTGAGTATTCAGCTATATTGAAAACAATGGATAAAGTGGATATTCAATTAAGTAAATAAGTGGTATTTTATAGGTTTAATTAAGTTATAATAAATAGTATATGTTGGATTAATATAAACCAAAGGAAGTTGATTTAAATTAAGCTTATGATGAGGTATAATTTGAGGTGTTTGAATATGACTTATAGTGAGTTTAAATTGAGAATTAAAAAAGATATTTAAGTATCATAAGTGTTATGAAAAGTTTATTTAAGTTAATAATGGAATGATAGAATGAGATTAAGTTAAGTTATGATATAAGTAACTTAAGAATGCTTACTAAGTTTAAGGAGATTTTAAATGAAATATATGCTATAATTGTTATATGGATTTAAATGATTATTGATTTAAGAATAATAAATGGTTTAAGAAGATTATTAAGTGAATAATTAAGAGATAAGATACTGTTATGATGAGATTTTACTTAAGGACTTAAATAAGAGTAACAAAATACTAATAGATTTAAGTACACTATTAATTATAGAATAAACATACTTGATTGACTCCATGTATATAAAATAAGTTAATGATTAAATGTTGAGCAAATATATTTAATGTTATTGGACCTGAGATTAAGTATGAATAACAGAAGAATAATTAAGTTAGAATATAATTTATATGGTTATTGATTATAAGATGAGTTAATTAAGGATCTTAGTTAACTGATATTGGGTTCTAATAATGATAAATGATACGAGGTTAAGTATGAATTAACAGAGTTTTAAGATATTACTAAAATATGATTGATATCAGAATTAATTAAGAGAATACTGTTTAAATTGCTAATTTGTCTTAAGAAAACAGGATTATTAAGAACCTGTTAGCAGGAAATTAAGAGCGAACTGTTTATTACATGACTAAATGAATTCTAATATTAAATATATTCCTATATGCTTAAGATATTATTGAACTTAAACTGATAACAGAAGTTAAGATTAGACAGGAATAGTAATAAGAAACTATTAGAACTATATAAATAGGATATTAAGAGGTAATCAGTAATATGATATTGATTGATTTAAGCTAGCATATAGTTAAGACTGTTATATTCAATTATGACTTAACAACAACAGAATTTCATCAGAATCTTAATTAAGTTACAAATTATAAATATAATATGAATTAGAGTTTAAATGATAATAGTTTAATAAAGAGTTGATTAAATATAAGCTGTTGGTAAAATACCTATATACTTATTAAATAGAGATAAGAATTCATTTTTAAACAATAATGAATAGTTCTTAATAAGAGGTAAATAAAATAAACTATTTTGCAGATTATTAATCAAGATGTTATAAGGAAGTAAATAAGACATACACTATAGAGATGTTATTAACTGTCTTATATGAGTTCAAACATAGAAAAGATATAAGAAGCATTTATTACTAAGTATAAGATTATTCATGATATTAATGGAATAAAGTTGATTTAAAAGACTATAAGGTAAGATTAAAGTTTAGAATTTGATTAAGTTATGATATGATATTATATAAACAAAAATAAGATAATTATAGTTTTATGAATTAATAATGACATAGTAACTGTTAAGTTATTAAATGAATAAATTTTATTAGAAATAAAGGAATGGAAGAATTAAAATAGAAAATGATAATCAAATGGTATTAAAAGATAGAATGGCTTCAAATTGAATAAGTTATTACTAAGGTGAATATTAAGTAGTAAACTAAAGGAAACACATCAGGAATGACATTGATTTATTTAGTGGTATATAAATATAATAATGATAGAGGATGAATTTAATTACTAATAAAAGATTAATATTAATTTTGAAATAGGTAAATCAGTGGAAAATATTCATGAATGACCCAAGGATATTAACAAAGGGAAGGATATATCAGGTTTGTGCTAGTATGTTTGAAGATCTCGATCATTAAATGATCAAAGAGGCAAAGGTTTGGTAGTGCAACAACATTACATTTTTATAACAATTTGAATTTAATTATGCATCATATATATATATATATATATATATATATCATGAACATAAAGCATTCAACATAAACATGACATAGCATGACATGGTGAAATAAGGAGAAAAAGAATATGATGTGATATGAAAAAAAAACTAAATGTTTATACTGGGCACAATGATATAAATTCCTACAGGAATAAAATAATATGTTATCATGATATGAAAGAAATAGAATTGAAAAGCAAGTAGTTAAATAAGCTTATATGTATAAAATTAAGTTATGTTATAATGATAGACTCAGTAATTATGCATTTAAATGGAATGATGGATCAAGGAATAAGAGGGAGAATGCATAGCATAAATGCATTCTCATAAATATGCATTATTCATAATTCATGACATATGACATAATATGATGTGAATACACGGTATGTTTAAGTGATATATTAACTTCACTTGAATACTTATTATGGTTGGAATTTCATCATATTTAAGATAGTCATGCTCAATAGTTCATACATATATGACATAGAATACAAATGAAATAGACATGCTGTTTTGGAGTATATGACATAATATTTACTTAACATCAACATATCATGAAATATAAATGCCTTAGGTTTTTAAATGTTACAACTAATGGATTATATGATTACTTGTATTACATGTTATAACTAGCACCACTGAGTTTATACTCAATGTTTGTCAATTGATAAACACAGGACCAAGAAAAGTCGTAGAACCAGATCATTAGTAAAGCAGCTGGACATATCAATTGGATATTGGTAAATGGGTTGAACTCCTTCAGACTTCTATTTATATAAATTATCATGCAACTACTTAAATAAAGTACTCTGGCAATAAATAAAGTAAGTTTGGCAAAACTAAAGATATGTAAAATATTAATGTGTGTATATTATTATAACTTTGATGACATGATGACATAATTATGATGTTAAATTATAACCTGGGATAATAAATGTTTTAGATTAATATGAGTTTGTATGCAAGTTATATGTATAAATAATAAATATATATAAAAATTTTTTTATGGAATGTATGGAATCCTTTGTAGGATAATTATTGACTTCCTCGTTTAGGAAGTTAATAAGCATTCTACAGAGCATGTTACGTAGCCGAAAGACGTGACAAGAATAACTTTAAAGTTAGTACAACTCAACATTACAAGTTCAAATAAAGGAACAGTATTGCCTTAAATCATAATTAGAAATTCCTAAGTTTGATCAAACTCTCAATTAAGAATATAGCCCTATAATTATAATGCCAATATGATATATCTTTAAAAAATATAAAGATGAAAGGAAAAAGTAAATTACATAAAAAAATGGTTAAGATATGAGTAAAATTAGGCTAAGATGAAAAGAGAGTTCAATATGAATACTCTTAACCCAATTATAACATAGTTAATAAATCAAGGTTCTTTCACAAGCATTTTTCTCCATTATTACTAATTTCTAGACCAAATATTTATGATGTCGATACCTGGTTAATTAATAAACAATGAAGATAAATAAAGTTTAACACTCATACTTCATTTTTAAGCTTTTCAACCTAGAGACAATCATGGGGTGCCTAAATGCCCCCAACTAATAAGCATTAAAAAACATAAGAGTTAAAATCAATAATTGTACTCATATTCATTAGTTACATTTGACTTAAGGAACCATATAAAGCTCATATCATTCCTTACCTACTAACCAACAAATATAGGAGTAGGTTTAAAAAGGAAATAATAATTATTACTTCATTTTCATACTTTCTTTCTTTTTTTCCTTTACATGATATATTTTACTAAGTTATAACTAGCTAAGGAAATCAATTAATCTCTAAAAATTTACCCAAGCCTAAAATTACTCAAATTTTATATAAGTAAATAAAGAAAGTTAACAATTTAAACAAAATTAGCATAAGCAAAAAATAGAGTTAAATAAATGATTAAGAGGCAACACAACCATAAGTAAATTTCTAGAACGCATTTAAAACAATCCATATCAAACACTAAAAAGTTAACATTGAAAAGTGATAAACAAAGATAAAATCTCATTTATACAATTTACAAGGAATTTTCAAGCAATATGAACATAAGTAAAAGCAATAGTAAATGTTAATGCATGTTATAAAAAACTAATGATGAAAAGTGATACATAATGATAAATGCAAATGTAAATATGCTACCCTAAACTTAAATTTGGCATTATCTTCATTGACAAGTAAAGTGAGTAAAAGAATATTTAAAACATAAAAAATATAAGAAAATAAAATAGGTTTGAAAATAAAAGATCAAAAAATACAAAAGCTAATAAGTATTAGGAGGAGGTAGAAGTGGATGATAACCCTAGCTTTGAAAGTAACGATAACAATAATCCTCAGAGTAATCCATTTGATGATGAAGGGCTTGGATGGATTGAGTGTTTGATTATGTGGTTTTATATAGGTCTATCAAAGTTTGAGTCTTAGCATTAACTGTGATATTGAGATTTTGTAGTTGGAGAAGTATTTCGTTGAAAGTTTAGTCATTAAAAGAACTCAAGGGATTATGAGGGGCTTTCATCAAGAGGGGTGGAGTGGGTTTAAAAGTAGGAGGTGGTGGAACCTCATCAGGACCTATGTTAGTTTGAAGAATATTCCCTCTAGCAAAATAATATCATCCCACTTCCTTATCCCATTTAATCAACCACTTATTGGATAAGGTAATAAGGTCTAACTTAACTCTTCTAAGAGTCATATTATACTTAATCTTTCTAATATGTAGGACTCTAAAATGATGACCCAAAATTTTAATCAATACTCCATAATAAATAGATGTATTTTTAGAAGACCCATCTAACTGAGTGAAATCTCTCACAATCCATAAAGTCATATCAAATTTAGTCCCTTTAATCATGTAATGTAATAAAAGAAATCTGAATAATTGACCTTTGACCTCTCTTTCCTAGGTAAAATTGTATTTTTAAATAATGTCATCATGTACCTCGAAATAAAGGATCCAATTTGATAAACTTTTAAGCTACTAGAGTCATAATGTGAACCTTCAATCGTATATCTTATGAACTCTTGATAATAATTGAAATCACTTTAGGTAATACCAATAACATCTTTTGGTATATGAAAAATCTCCTGAAATTCACCCAAACTAGAAATAAAAGTTTTTCCTCTTAAACTAAATTTCAAAATGCATAGTTCTCCAACAAAGGATTCAATTGCCCTTTTATTAAATATAAAAATTTCATGGTAAGTTCATCTAATAATTGATCCTTAAGTGAAACAAAATCTCTCCACCCTAGTTATCAATAAATTTATAAACCTTATTTCTACATCCTAAATGAATTAAAGCTTCATCACCAATGAATTTGGTGGCAATCAACTCCCTAGAATATAAACTTGCATACCTCCCTTCTTGGATATTATGGGTAATGGTGAATGGAGCTTGAGGAGTGGAAGATGAAGCTTTTTTGTTTCCCTTGGATGTATAAGTACTCATAGTGGTAGATTTAAAGATTGATAAAATATCCAATAGAATTAAGAGATGGAATGAAATCCTTAGGTAAGAGAAAGATAATTCTTAAGAATACTTGAGGGGAAAAGGAAGTTTATAGTGGAAGAAAGAAAATGAAAGTGAAAAACCTAGAAAACATAGAAAGAAAATGCAAAGAAATAGGTAAAGAAAATGAATAAAATGAAGAGGAATGGAGGAGGAAAGGTGAGCATGAAGGTTCAAATGAATGAAGAGGGTAAATGAAAGAGAAAAGGAATTTAAAAACTAAAATTTTAGGTATAAAAAAGCTTAACATGGCTTATGTTAATGTGAACATGAGTTGTGTTCCTTTTGGCCTCCCCTAAAATTCCATTTTTTCAAAACTTTTTATAAATAAAATACTAGAAAGTAGAGCACAACTCATGTTTTCCCCAACATGAATCGTTTCCAACTCAAATTGGCAGAAATTGAATTTTTTTAAATAATGGAAAAATGAACATGAGTTGTTTTATCTTAACACGAGTAATGTAGGACTCAAAAAGAGAGTAAAAAGGGGTAGAAAAAAGTAGAAAATTGAAAATGAACTTTAGAACATTAACTTGACTTGTGTCGTATTGAATATGAGTCATTTTCAACTTAAATAAATGGAAAAACTCCATTTTAAATCTAAGATTAAAGCATGAATCATGTTTGACATATAAAAAGAGAAGGTATACTTTATGAAAAAAAAGAAAGAAAAAGCTTCAAAATTGACCAAAAAGAAAGTATGGATTAAAAAAAGTGAGAAAAGTAAAAAACACCCTAATAAATAAAATAAGTTAAAATAACATGTAATAATGATGTTACATAAACTAAAAATAAAAACAAGTATAGCAAAAAATAAAACAAATATGGAAAAAATAAAACCAAAACTAAGTAAAGGTAAATAACTGAAAATTAAATAGATAAAAATCTTAAAATGAATGAAAGGAAAATGTAAAATGTAAACAGGAAAATGAAGAGAAAGAGTAAATGTAAAAATAACCAATATAAAAATTAAAATGCATATAAAACATAAATTAGTGAAAAATTTAAGGCATGAAAAATTGGAATACATGAATGCAAAATTGCAAAATGTAGGTGTAGACATGAATATGAATAGTAAAATGCCAAAAATTGAAATGCAAATATAACAATAATAGATTGAACTTACTTAAGCACCCTAAAAGTTCATAAAAATAAATAAATAAATAAGCAAACTAAGTAAGAATAAAATCAAACATGCTAATTTAAGGTCACTAGCTTGACCCCAAACTTTATCACACCCGAATGACCCCAAAGAATCTGTGAATTTTTTTTACCTCAATGAAATATATCTAGCCTACATTTATAGCTATTTGTTTATAACCTGTGACTTTATCATCACTTGTTCATATAGAATATCCATATATAAGTTATGGAATACTACCAAGCAATTGCTGAATATATATAACATTTTATAATTTAAACAAACCATATATTAGGCAAATTTTAGCATCTCTGCTATTTACAAACACAAAATATTTTACTGCCCATAATTATACAATGATAGTTACATAAATGAAAACATCCGCTAAGAGTATGTTGACTGCACTGGTGCCTCATTGATCCAGATACCCCTTTAAACTACTTTGACCTGCATTTATCAAATGATAAACACTAAGTATAAAACTAAGTAGTGTCTAATAATAATCATACTATAAATAAAATTCAATTGTTTTTAAAAAATGAATGTAAATAATGATAAAGTAATTTAGTGAATAACATAATAATTTATCATAATAAGTATAACAACTAATTAAATTATACCATCAATATTGAATTATCATTAAAATAATCCTCTATAATTAACTGTATATATTTATATTATTCATCACCTTCATGGATTAATCATACTATCCCTCTACATGTAAATAAAATAATAATGATATTTTCAATGTCCATGAATGTAAATATGAATTGTATTCTTCTTTTCTTGTGGCAATGATATGCTATATGATAATGAATGCGATTATACATTGCATTCCTTTTATTCTTTATGATTTCATCATTTTCATGTGGCCACACCAATCTCTATATCTGATTATTCATAATCTATACTAGGTATATTTTAAATCTTTTATTTTTCTAGTATATCTCTATATTTTTTTATATTTTTCTGTATTTTTTGTATTCTCTATATTTGTATTTTCTATATCTATAACTGTATTTGTATCTATATCTGTATAACTGTATCTATATAACTGTATCTTCCTTATTCCTCTAAAATGTCATGCTAATGATGTATGATTCATGACTTATGCCTTTATCATGTATACATATGTATAATAATGACTTAACTGTAAAATGATAACCCTTTCGATTATATATATATATACATATCACGTACCTAATAAATAAATGTTAATTGAATATTCATAATATTATATAGTGGCACACTTGTAATTAGAAAACCTTCATATTTTAACTATGAATCTCATTTATAAATAACTAATATTAGGCACAAACCTATTTTGACTTTGTTTACTTGTAAGGTAGAGGTGGCGATTCTTATATTCTCCTCACTTGTTAAACATAGATGTTATAATCTATAAACTACATGAATAGGGTAAACATCTACCTACACATTAATATATATTTATATCTAGACATCCTTGAATAAATCTTTAATTTCTATTGATTTTAATTTTATCATTTCATTAGCTCTATGCAATTTATACTTTTAAGTTTTCATTTACATAAGTACTCTTCGCCCCATTAAATCTTTGACTAATAATAAATTCATTTAATTGAAATCTATATGTAGATACACATACATAAATTTTATAGTCATAACATAGAAATGAATATTACATTATATAATCTAGACTTACGTTTAATGGTTGAACTATATATATATATTTAGTTTAATTAATAAGAATTTAAATGAAAATTGAATTACTTTTTAATTCTCTATTTAATATCAAGTTACTATGTTTTGTTACGTTACTGAAGTTGTATAAATTAAGCATATAAATCAACCATAGTTATCTTTGGTTAAAATTGCTTATATAGTTTTTAGACATATGAATTATACACATGAATTTAGCTCAAAATTCTAGCCAACTTACATCACTTATCTATAATTAGAGATTCAATTCATGTTGTCTAAAGATAAGTTCAATAATCCTAAAATCAAGTACTTCTATAAATGTAAACACATACCCACATCCATCTCTCTTATTTTCTTTTAAACCTTGATTAATATATATGCGTGTACATCCTCAAGAGTAGTATTCAAGAATTAATATCTTTACATTTGGCACACTTATAGCTTACAATCAATTGTTTGTTAGTGTATGCTCTAGAGCATCATGTTTCATTGTAATTTGATATTGAACCATTTATCAATAAAAGGCATCATTCATTGTTTAGTTTACTCAATAAGTTATTAACTAAATAATAAGTTTCAAGATATTGGAACAGTACAAAGGAATTCATAAAGAAGTTTATGAAATGAGATTCTTATTGTATGCAAATGTTCAATATCTAAATTATCCATGATCAATGTATTAATAAGAATGGATATTATTGATGTGGTTAAGATCAGCACATGTTACATTTCTTTTAGAGATGATTCTCATTCATCATGACAAGAGTTGTCTAAAGTGAACATGTGGATGAGCAGTGGGAGGCTGTCTCATTGGAGGCCTTACCGGTGAGATTTCATATGGATGATTGATCTATGTCTGTGAAGTATATCTCACTTATATCAGTAGTGTAAGTATCCTTAAGACTTGAGATAACAAGGTTATCTTAATTATAGATCACTATGTTTTGACTCCTATGTTTTATTCCTCCATAGGAGGTGTTCATAACTTGGAGGTTGGATATAGTGTGAAGTAGTTGAAGGTATTTGTTTATCAATAAAGAATTCACCACTCTAGATCAACTGTAGGGGTTTATCTCATTGATTCATGTAATATTCTTTATTCAGGAATCTCTGGCCAGAGTAAAATGCGTATTAATGAATGAGTTTCATAAGGGCATTTTAAGAATAAAGATTATGGTACATAAAACATCAAATTTAGGGCATGATCTAATACACTTGATCATGCATTGAGTTGACATTAATCCATACTCAAACCTAAATGACATAAAGGATGGTGAAAGGAGTTTATTGCATGGAATCTGATGTGGAAGGGTTGTAGTCAAACTAATGACCTCTTGGCATTTGGCTAGTCATGATGTGTGACTAGACACCGCTCATGATTTACATATAATGTTATTAAATGAAGTTTAATAATATATTCATATGTTGCCAACATATCAAGACCTTAAAAGGTCGCATACTAAAAGTAAGGAAATGATAATCATGAATGAATATTAGTGAAATAATGTTTTTTGGTTATTAGATAAATAGAATTTTTCATGTTCATTAGAAAGAGCATAAAAGAGCTTCAATTTGATACCAAGATCACTGAAATCTGATGAGTAGAACTCAGGATACAAGTAATTTAAGATGACATGTTCTACATGCATGGTATATACGAGATTTTAATGGAATTGATTGACTTAATAGTCAAAATGTGATTGTCACATAACGTATTCATGTATGATGAATTAAGTGAAAGTGCACATGATTGTCATGTGCTCTTGGAAGGAAATTTAAGTCAGTTACATGCTAAAAACATGTGACATGCACATGACTTGATTTATTATAACCCTAAACCTAATTAAGGTTACATATGATGTTTTGGTGAAAACAAAAGACAGACAGAAGCAAAATTTTAGCTGCCTCCTTCCTCTCACTTTCCAGAATTTCAAAGCTCAAGAATAAAGAAAGCAATTCAGTTTTGATAGAACATCAAGAGGAAAACCGAATTCAATCACCATTCTTTACCATTCTCTTTACGTTTTGTTTTACTAATCTCTAAACAAAACTACTAATTTGATTACTGATCATTTTCTTAACTTGTGTGGATATTTTAGAGATCCTCTATCATTGGGGATTGAAAATTTTGCTACAACTTTTCAAAAGGCAAAAGAAAGAAGGAGATCAGCTTAAAAGTAAGTTCTCAATCTCTTTATATCTATATAATCTTCTCTGTATGTGATGTTTTCTACGTATAGAATTGCAAGATCCATTGTGAAATATGAATTTAGAAAGTTTTAAATTATATCTTTTGCTGCTAATCACGTTTTAATAAACCAACAGAAATCGAGTGAAAAATGCGATTTTCTGGAAAATTTTCACAAAACGTGCGCAGTATGTAGTGTTATGTGCACTATGTGCTGCACATATAGCATAACGTGCACCATACATAGGAAGTAAATCTTCAAGAAAATCAAATTTATTAACATAAACATGATCTATAGATAAATCCTAGTAACTTTAATGAAGATAGTACCTCATTTTGAGCATGAACAAGCGTCTGAATCATAAATCCATCAAGTAAATGAGCATTTATCTTGAATAACTAATTTTGAAGCCAAAATTAATTAGATATGGATGATTTTTGATAGATCTAGAACACTAAAAGCATGGATAAGCTTTTAATATTACTAGATTTATCAGATCGAATGAAGAAATGAAGTAAATCAGAAGAAAACGAGCATTTTCTAGAAAATTTAGGGCCTATATGTGCAGCATATAGGCCTATGTGCACCACATATAGGCTATGTGTGGCACACATAGGTGTATATGTGGTGCACATAGGTAAGAAAACATAAGTAAAATGAATATTTTTGGCAAAAACATGAAATCCAGCTCTGATCTAGGCAAATTAAAGCTAGAAACGTGTTATCTTGATCACAAATAAGCATTAGTAAGCAAGAAATAAATAAGATTGAAGCCAATCATCAAGAAATCAAGCCAAAATCATAGATCCATAGCAAAAACCATAAGAAAATGAAGAGAAAATTGATTTTCAACTCACCATAGTAGGTTTTTCTTGTAGATCTTCAATCCAAATGTGTTTAGGGACTTATCTAATGTTAATTAGTCTTTACAAACATAGATTGATTGCTTAATTAAATGTTTAATTAAGCTAAAGGAGGATTTTAGCAGAGTTTAGCCGTTTTCAGTAAATTTCTAGACCATTTTCCATGAACCCAAGTGTTATATTTATAGTGGAAGACATTAGGGTTCTGGAAATCTAATTTTTGATGTGGGATTTGAAAATTTTTAGGTATGTGCGCAGCATGTCCAGTTATGTGTGTAGCACATAGGCTATATGCTGCGCATGTAATGCTACATGCTGCGCATATAGGATTTTGGCCTTATGTACATCACCTTATACAAGCAAAATGTAACATGCGCTGCATGTCTAATAAGCATCATTTAGCATTATAAGACATTGTGTGATATGGTGCATGTTAGATTTGGTCCCGAGAAGGCTCCCGACCAAACGTCTTTTTTTGTTACATGCTGCAGGCATATTGCTATGCACTCCACATGTTCCATTTTGCATGCTATGTGCTTCACTTTATACAAGCAAAATGGGATGTGCTCTGCATGTCAAATAAGCATTATTTGGCATTTAAGATGTTGTGCTATATGAAGTACATCAGATTTGGCCTAGAAAGTGGGCCCATCAAACATCTTTTTTTGCTACACGCTACGTGTATAATGCTATGCACTCAACATGTTCCATTTTGCATGCTATGTACTCTGCCTTGTATAAGTGAAATGTATTGCACTCTGTATGCCCATGACACTTAGAGGAAGTTAAAAGGCATGTACATAAATTGTGGTCGACATCAGGGACCTGTACCAAGCCTAATCGACAAAAACCTAAAATTACGCACATGTATAAAAAGTCAAGGTCAATAGTTTACCCCCTGATCAGGACCATTTTAAAGTGACACAAGCTAAGTCATCAAAATGAGATATGATCATAACATGACTTTTCATTGAGAGTAAGAAATGTACCTGATCGATGCTCGCATCAAGGTCTGATGCTCATGTTGAGGCTTGCAGGATGCTCATATTGAGGCTTACAGAGTGTTCACACAGAGGCTTGCAAAGTTCTCACGTAGAGGTTTGCAAAGTTCTTGCACAGAGGCTTTGCTGCAAGGCTTAAAACCATTTGATGTTAGCATTCAAATGCCCACTGCTAGGGTTTAGGAATCAAGGACTTGATTCTGCGATCGCTGCTAGATCGAGTGGTCTACTGCAGGACCTAGGTGATCGTCTGCTGGGTCAATGCTCATACCATCTAATAAATGTCAAATATCTCCAAAGTGGCATTCGGGATCCTCTACTAGGGCTCGACATTTTTTGGTTGATGGTTTTGACCAATAATAACCCCAATCCGGTCATTAGGAGCCCGACGTTTAGGCTAAATGATCAAGGCTAATTGGTGGTCACTATGAGATCGATGGCTTTACTGCGAGGCTCAAATTCATCTGATGTTAGCATTTCAGATACCTACTGCTAAGGTTTTAGGAGTCAAATGCTTAAACTTTGTGATCTTTACTGAATCGGGTGGTTAACTGCGGAACTAAAGATGACCATCTGCTCAATCGGGGTGATCAACCGTCAGATCAATTTTTACACCATCGAATAAGTGTCAAATATCTCCAAAGTTTGCATTTGGGACCCTCTGTTGGAATGCAACACTGTCTAGTCAACGGCTTGACCAGAAGTTAAAGGTTTGACTGATTCTGATCGTCTACTAGATCAATTTCCTATCTATGCTAAACATTGAAAAATAATTTATCAATGAAATTAGAATGGAAATGGTTTAGGAAAAATACCTGAATTTTTGAGTATCAGTCTGCTGCATTTTGATTGATTTTATGGATTTTTTAGATGCTGCGAATCGTGAAAATTGGGCTCAATGGAGCAAATAACCTCCAAAAATTCTGAAATTTTTATGGTAGGCCTAATTCTATGTTTACATCTTAGTGAGACCCAGGGGCCTGTTAGCAAACCTCCTTGGAGGTCGGCACATGTTAGCAAAATTTACTACATGTGGAGCGGGTTCCACTACATGCTGCGCATATCCCCTTGAAATTTTAAATTCCAAGGCTTCCATCCAAAAAATTAGTTTGTTTCTTCCCTCAAAATCAATTTTCTCTCCACCTCAAATACTCAAAACTCTTCATTTCTTCAAGAATGGTCGGAATTAGGATGCAACCGACCCCCCAGGACTCAGAATCGATCTTGAGCTATGCCTTAACCGAGCATGCAATTCATGATGCTTACTTCAAGGCTTGTTTTGGTGATATAATTGTAGAAACCTTTACTATAGACTCCCATCGATCCCGAGCTACCCCAAAAAGGTGAGTTTTTTGTATTTCATCTTGGTTTTATGATTTTTCCGGAAGTTGAGTTTAGGCTTATTTTTATCTCGTTTAGGCCAATGTTGGACTTGATTAGGTGCTAGGCTAGTGCTAGGCTTAGGTTTGAATGCATATGTTGAGATGTTTCAATGAAAATCGAGGTTTTTCAAAATGGGTCTCGCTATGTGCTGCGTACATAGCACTATATGCACCACACATAACCTATGTATGATGCACATAGCACTATGTGCACCATACATAGTCTATGTGTGGTGCACATAAGGTTATGTGCTGCTCACATAGCAGTGGAAAATAGGCTAAGTTGGTCATTTTTCAGTGATTTATCAAAGAATTACGCATCCTATTACTTCATAGGCATGAATGCGTGAGTTTTAGGGTTGAGAGGGAAGTTTTAAACCTTTAAAAATACTGTCTATATTCTGTAATTTATTCTGAAAACTGACCTAAATTCTATAATTTACAGAGGGAGTGGACTATTGTTAGAATTAGCAGCATTCAAGGAATATATGAATGCTGCTCCCAACTACCTCGAGAGATCCATGTCAGAGTATACTGGAGTTACTTCGGCCCGTACATCTCTTGCTTCACGGAAGTGGATAAGAAATGCAACAGATTTGTCATCACTGCTATGATCGAGCAGTGGATGGATTCCACTCATACTTTCCACTTGCCAGTGGGGGAGAGCGCTATTACTCTAAGGATCTTTATTGGAATCACCAGGCTAGAATGTGCAGGACTACTTATTCAGTTTAATGCCAGGCTGACATCACAGTGTTGGTCGTATGGCACGATATTCGATCTGTTGGGCGTGTCGTCTAGTGTGATAGGAGGGCATAACATATCTTATGACTTTCTTTAGGAGGTAGTGCTAGCAGAGATGCTTGGCAAGATAATCTCTGTAGACTAGTATACTCGTAGTTTTCTACTATATGTGCTGGGGTGTACTATGTTCAATGACAATAAGAATAGCATCTATATGTCTATGTTATGGGCTCTCCATGATCTGGATGCCATCGGGAGATTAGACTGGGGTAGCACCAGTCTGGCTCATCTGATGCAGGGGTTGGATCTCTGTAACAAGCAATGCAGAGATTATTTCATTGGTTATTGGTAGGTCGTTGAGGTAAGCAAAATTCTGTCGATTCTGATACTGGTGTTTGATTAAGTCTTTTGCTGACTGTATGTATTGATCTTACAGATCATGGCGTATGAGTTTGGATTGTTGCTAGAGCCCGAGATCCTACAGGGAGTATCGCTTGGCTTTCCCCATATGCAAGCATAGAGTGTACTATGTCGGAGGCCTGGTTACACGATGGATGAATTGAGAGAGCATCTAAATAATCTAACTTGGGATCAGGTAAGAAGGAAACAATTTAATTAGTATTAAATTGAATTGAATCAGTTTAAGAAATACCTGAGTAGGCATATATTTGTCTATTTATCTGGATAGGTGTGCCCCTACCCTTGGAGTAACATGTTTCTGAGGCCAGAATACTTGACCAGTTCTGCCCATTAGGACGAGTATCATATGTTGTTGGAGAGCCCTGAGGCTGAACGTTTCTAGTTAGGCAAGCATGTCATTGACTAGCAGCTAGGGCTAGAGGGTCGTATGGAGCCTACTGTGCCACCACGTGTGATATTCTGGGCATCTTGTACTGACACAGACTCAGAGGTGATTATTGCATTGACTGGCATTCCTGGGCAAGAGCGCATATCTGATCACCAGTAGACTACCCTACTTTCATTTAGATAAGGCTACTGGGGCACATGGAGCTTTCCACATGTTGAGGTTAGCATGACAAAGCTAGTGGGTCTGGAGTCAGACCCGACATTTATGGGAGTAAAGGTGGATATCGTGGTTCACCAGTTGTTGGTAGTTCTTGAGGTAGTAGTACCTCAAAGAGATCTCGTAATACCAGATCTGGTGCAATCCCATCAAGATCCATGTCTGACACTCCGGACGTACCTCCTGGGTATGAGCATCCTTTGGATTTTATGGAGGGTCAACTGATATGGTCATAAAATCCGTTGATTTATACTTATGATGAGATTGGTCATCCTTATCAGACCTCCTTCCCAGTGCCAGTGAGGGATGAGATAGAGTTTAACCCACCAAACACCACTTACATGAGTATTTATGATTTGTGCACCCTTGACTTTAGTGCCTTTACACGTGTTTGACTTATATAGGTACCCCAAGATACCATGACTGATGCTACAAAGCTTCTGATAAGACTGCACCATTATCATTGTTCTGAGATGTTGAGCACCCAAGTAAGTACCTGTTATAATTGTATGCATAATAGCAATGCATGGATGCATGACTTATATGCCTATATACTTATGCTAATGTAGACGAGTAGGCACTTGGAGCATGAGGAGTGAAATCGCTACGCTCGGATGATTAAGCAGATAGGTAGAAAGATTGCTCAGCTGACGGCACATTTAGAGCGTTACAATATCAAGGTTCCAAATAGTCCTAGTCTAGATGAGGATCAATCAGGCGATGATGATGCTTAGAGGAGACATGATGTCTAATTCCCATGTGCATGGTGTCAGAACTCTGTAGTTTCTATATTAAAACAAGTTGGAATTAGTACAGTCTAGCACATGGGCCTAGTACACTCGGGTTATGGTGTATAATTTTTGAAAATAGCTAAAACCTTGAACTTTGTATCTTTTAGATTTATTAATGAAACCCAAAATTGCTTGCTGCTATAAATATCTCATGCTTTATGCTTCATTGCTGAAATATAACTTGCTCGTTCTTTTGTACAGAAACTAGATAAACAATGACTCGGTAATCACTATCTGCCTTCCATGCCCTTTCTTTCCACTGGGGCAATGATGAATGGAATCGATTAAGCAGAATTGGATTCCAGTATTTGCGGACCTTTTAGCAAGCCTCGATCAACAATGCTTTCCTGCACGCTGCCATGCAGTTCTGGGATCCGTTGGCCCATGTTTTCCTATTCAGACATGTAAAGCTATGTCCTATGTATGAGGAGTTTATTGTTATCCTTGGAGTTACTTGTAATATGATGATGATGTTAATAGTGCCTGTGCCTACTGGAGAGGCAGAGTCATACTTGATGAAAGGTTTTGATATTAGCTTGACCATCGTGAGGTCTCTCTTAACTACAAAAGGGTTTGTAGATATTGCTGCTATTTTTTGGCTGTGTAGCCAAAAACTTATGAGTACTTCCTCATGGCTAAGGGTAGCGAGATTTGGATTACTAGTGCAATTCTTGTTCATCAATCCATCTGGTCATGGAGATTTACTGATTGGGCCTATAATAGATTAGATGATGCAAGGTCAGACCCCTTTTCCTATGATCATAGCAGAGACAATCCTTAGATTGGATAGAGTGAGGAGAGGACAGTCCAAGTGCTTCAGTGGTAGTCTGCTTATGCTCCAAGTAAGAATTCTAAGTTGTCTTTGTAGGTTTTAAACTTAGAAGAGCTGTGTTTTGCTCTAATTTTTGCATGAGTCACCTTTTGTAAGGTTTTCAACTCATCAAGCTACTGATTTTACTTTAAACCCTAACTTTTACCTAAACTGCCCCCTTGGGTTTTCAGCTTAGCGGGCTACTCTAATTTTTGCCTAAGCAGCTGTCGCACCCTCATTTTGGACCGGCTTGATCTGAATCGATTTAGGGATGCCTCTGGGTCAGTTTGGGCTAGCTTCAGGCCAATCCAAGTTGATTTAGGGCTTTCTAGGCCGTTCTGGACCAACTTTGGCCGTTCCAGGGTGCCTTTC
>CANYBF010448619.1:0-16921 GCA_948192965.1 Dalechampia spathulata
AAAGAGAAAATCATAAACACATGCTTAAAACATAACAAGAAGCATTCGGCCATCAAAATAAATCAAAAATAACACTTTACGGAACATACGCGAATGAGATAAACAACAAGAAAATCACACGAAAAGGGTTAAAACATAACATAGATTATTCGGCCATCGAAATAAATTGGAATCAGAATTTTTATAACATACACGATCGGGAAGATCATACGCGATCGCGTATGATATGGTGAAGATCATATGCGATCGTACATGATAATGTGCATGCAAAATGAGGTGAAAGCAAAACACATAAAATCACATATAAATCATGTGTGAAATGTAAAACGATTAAATTTCAATAAATTTAGGCATCGATACGACAAAAATCACATAATAATAATGAGAAAAACGGTGGATTTACTAACCTCTCGTCGATTCTCATTAGCTCCGAGTAAAGGGAACAAAAGAGTAGTCCAAAATCCAAGCTTAGGGAATGTAATCACCTAGAACTAAGTGATTTTATGAATTAATTTTAATCCCAATTACTTATAATAGTTAAAATTCGGTTAATGAAAAGCCAATCCCATTTTTAGCTGTCAGAAACCCTAATCCCGTAGCTCTCAAATTGCCAACCCTTGTCAGAATGGAGTTCCAAAGCTTTTAAATTTGCTGTCCCGGAGACATACGCGATCGCGTATGTCAACATATGCTAAACCCTAAAACATACGCGATCGCGTATGCTCACATATGCAGCGTGTCACAAACATATGCGATCGCGTATGTTTGTACATATATGAGGGTCCAAAACATATGCGGCGTGTGACGCCCCAGAACGGGCCAGAATTGGCCCAGAACGGTCCAGAAGGATCTGAATCAACCCGGAATGGCCCAAGACCAACCCGAACTAGTCCAGAATCATCCCGGACCCGACCCGAGTCAAGCCGGTCCAAAATTAGGGTACGACAGGCACCCTCTCAATCAACTTAGTTTACTTTATAGATACCCGCCTAACTTTGGCTTTATTACCAACCTTAGCCATACCCTCTTATAATTCATAACATCAATCACACCAATTAGTAGCAGAATTATAACAACATTCTCAATAATGCAATATATCATTTATAGGCAGTAAATCAAAATATCATATAATTTTCAAATATAATATCATGAGCTAACCATAGCTCTGATACCGCTACAATACATCACACACATTTAGTGAGGCATGATTCTATAGGGTGATTAATGAAAATCATATTTTTAAGAATTCACTAATCACTCTAGAAAGGATATGTGAAATTTCTTTTTTTCATATATATTGATGGAATATATCCGGTGTAATTTTATAACTTTTTATTTTATAACCTATGACTTCAATAATGAATATCATATAAAATTATCGTACAATGCCTATGGCATGCCATCAACTATTTCCTATATATAAATATCATATATAAGGTTTAGATAAGCCACACGTGAGATAATTTTAATATATTTATTAATTCATATATATATAATATTTTACTATTGTGAGCACTGGTTTCTACCGAAACCTAGAGTGAGGCTTGCGATGCTCACGGACCGAGGACCGCACTTGGAGCAAAAGCTAGTTAAACCCCCGAGGAATGATACGGACTTGAAAGAGTCACCACTGGATGGTTTCGGATTGGTCCAACTGACCCATAGCATGAGTGCTAGTTAAACCCTTCAGAGATTGGGTTTGGGTGGTGGAGATCTATTTCTATGAGTTTCCAAAATCAATTTTACCATTATAGTTGGAATTAATTATCCTAAGCAGGCAACCATACGAGTGTATATGTAAGCATATAGCGTGACATGTAATTTGATGTTGCACAGTTGCACGTAGAATGGCATATAATGCTATATGGCATTTGGATGACATGGCATATGCATGACATGTAACGTGATGACATAATAAGATGACATATCATATGCATGACATGACATAATAATAATATCATAATAATATAGCATATGCATGATATGTGAGATGAATGATATGGCATATGCATGACATATGGAGTATATGACATACCATATCCATGATATGACATAGTATAATGGCATGGTATATACATTACATGGCATTAGTGATACATATGTGGTATGGCATATGGCGTAACATACATTATAGCATGTGACATGGCATGGCATCATGATATGGTATATAGGCATATAGCATGGCAAATAGTGCGTGTTGTTTGGCGAATTGGCATATTTAGATCATATTGGCATACGGGATAATTATGTTATAGCATGGCATAGAAGTGTGTGATGTGGCATGTGACATGGCATGTGACATGATATGGCATATATAATTTAGCAAATATAAAGCCATCCATGAAATAAAAGAATACCAAAAGGTTGATGAAAGGGAATCGAGGAAATAAAGGTACACACAGGATTTTAGGGGAATTATTACAAAACAATGAATAATCCTATCTTATTACACAAATGTCCATGCATACAACATTTTTGGGGTGTTAAGTAACACCCCCTCCTCTTCGGGTATTATTTCGCCTCAGGTTCCATGAGCCAAAGATGCACAATGGAAATATGTAAAATAAACATAAATAAATTCATTAGTAGCAAATGAATTTAGGATTTATTCGACCAATCTAATGTTATGTGAAAGCATGAACCAAGAGTCAAAATCCAGCAATTTTTGGTAACAAATCATGTGAATTTACACGAGTCGGATCATGAAAATTAATAAAAATAAAAATAATTTTAAGCAAAATTATTTTTAGTTGATCATGGAAAATCAAATGGGAGGACTAACATCACTTGGAACAATTAGAGATAGCCACTCAACCAATTTAAATCCATTCCTATCAAAAATAACATTTATACGAGTTAAATAAGCATTTAATCGTGAAAAATTAATTTTGAGGCCAAAATTAATTAAATGTAATTAATTTTTGATGGATCCAATACACTTGATTTACTACCAAACATCAAATGTTACCGAAAAAATCAAACCTGTTTTGAAAACGAGCGAAAATGCAATTTTTCAAGAAATTTTCAAAGGAATGTGCACGCGAACATAGTGCTATGTGTGCCACACATAGACTGTGTGTGGCACACATACCATGATGTGTGGCACACATACCATGATGTGTGGCACACATCAGAGGCCAATCTACAAGAAAATCAAATTTATCAATATAAAAATGATCTACAGACCAAAATATGCAAGTTTAATGAAGGTAGTACCTTATTTTGAACACAAATCGGCCTCCGTTTTTCAATCCAAACAAGTAATTATGCAATTAACTTGATTAACTAATTTTAAGGCTAAAATGAATTAGATCTAGACAATATTTGACAAATCCAGAACCCTAAAAACATGGACAAGCCTCTAGAGTTGCTGGAAAAATCAGATCCGAAGCGAAAACGGGCAAAAATAGGGCGAATTTCAATTTTCTGGAAAATCTAAGGCCTATGCACACTACACATAGACCTATGTGCACCATACATAGGCTGTGTATGGTGCACATGGGGGTATGTGTGGCACACATGGTAGAGAAAATAGAAGAAAAATTATGTTTTTGAGCAAAAACACGAGATCTGGCCCAGATCTGAGCAGATCTAAGGATGAAAACGCATTTTTGACCCGTAGATGAGCATCTAGCTTTGAAAATTAATTTTTTTAGAGCTAAAAATTAATTATATCTAAAGAATATATGATAGATCTAGAACACCATAGGCATGGAAAAGCCTTTGATGAAGTTAGATTCATCAGATCGAGGAAGAAAACAAGTGAAAGTGGGGGGAAATTTTTATTTTCTGTAGCAGAATGAAGGATTTTTGCAAAAACGTAAAATCTAACCCGGATCTAGGCAGATTGAAGCTATATTTACATATTTTTAGTTGTAAAATAGCATTAGCAACTAAAAAAAACATGATTGAAGCCAATCAACATAAAATCAAGCCAAAAACATAAGGATTTTAGCAAAATCTGAAAAAAACAAATTGGAAGAAAAGGAAGAAATTACCTTATGGCAGTAGGTTTTTCTTCTAGATCTTGCTTCCAAACGTGTTTAGGGACCTAACTAGTGCTATTTTGGTCTCTAAAATCCTATAAAGTTAATTAATTAAGTGTTTAATTAATTAGGAATTGATTTTGGCGGAGTTTTGGCTTGCTTTTAGCAATATCTGGAGTGATTTTTTCAGAACGCAAGCTCTATATTTATAGAGCCAAATTAGGGTTTGGTAAAATTGTAATTTTTGATCCGAATTTGAAAATTTTTTGGCTATGTGCACCATACATAGTGCTACGTGTGCCACACATAGCCTATGTGTGGCACACATAAGGTGATGTGCGTAGCACATTGCCTTGGACCCGTCGCGTAGGGTCCACCGTGGTTGCATCGGGATGTGCATCCTATGCCCAAGAAGCATCATTTTATATGCTAAACCATTGTGTAATGTGGCACACATCCGATTTGGTCCCAAGAAGGCTCCCGACCAAACATCTTTTTCATTATATGAGCGCGCACATAGTGCTATGTGCTATGCATATAGCATTTTGCCCCTATTCATTTTGCCTTGCTCGGGCAAAACAGGACGTGTACCATATGTCAAATAAGCATCATTTGACATATTAAGACATTTTGTAATGAAAAGTATTCCGGATTTGGTCTGGAAGGTGGGCCCTACCAAACATCTTTTTTCTTGCATAGTGCACACATAGTGCTATGCACTAAATTCATTTTGTTTGTACATTCTACCTTGTATGAGTGAAATGCAATGTATTTTGTATGTCAAAATAAGCGTTATTTGACATTATGAGATGTCGTTAATGTGCTCTACTTATGTGGCCTTGCATGCGAGCTCCATATGTGGCCCCATATATGGGCCCTACCAACATGTGGGCCCCACTAAACATCTTTTTCTGGCAAATAATACTATATGCTCTGTTTCACATAGGTGACATGAAATGTGTTCCATATGAAATGTGTTTCAGGCATTGTGGTGGGCCCTACCCACCATAATGTGCTCTGTACACCCAGAATACTTAGAGAAAGCCAAACAGGCATATATACACTATCGGGGTCAACATCGAGGACTGATACTGAGTCGAATCGATAAAAACCAGAGATTGCATAAGGGTGAAAAGTGAGGGTCAACAATTGCATTTTAACAATACAATTATAATTGCATAACAAAATACTTGCTAGGAATATATTACATGATCCAAACATAGTTTTGAGGGTCATTCAAGCCCTAGATCTATCTTAACTCTAATGATGATACATAATAATTTTTTGTAACTATCTCTGTAAAGCTTAACTTCCCCGTATATTAATTAATATAGTGACAGTAATCTTTTGAAATTCATATCTATATAACTCTATATAATTATCATATGTATATCTCAAAATGTGACACTTCTATGTTTTATATAACAAAAATAGTATTTATATGTGGTATTTTCTCTACCACAATCATCTTGTCCTTTCTGTTTACATGATGGCAATTATATAATGTTTATGCCAATGATTGCAAATACATTAAATTCTAATTTCTTCTCCACCTTATTTCACTATATATCCATGTGACTCATTGAGGAGGGACTAGAACTCAACCTACCTCATGGTTAATAATTGTCACATGGCTTACTGAGGAGGGAACCGAACTCCACCTACATCAGGAATAATCATATCATCATATTATGCACAGTTGGTAAGGAGCCATACTCAACATACCATCAAGGAGGGAAATGTACTCAACTTGCCCTTGTCTATATATGAAACAAGGGTGGCAATTTCTCTATTTTCCTTGCCTGTTGTACAAATTTTTTAGCATTTAATCAAATAATTCACATAATCTTATTAATTATTCACTTAAGCCTATGCAATTATATGCATACTATTTATTTAATATAAGATCTATGAACATATTAAATTCAATCATTTAAAGCATGAGAATGATGTCTCAGAGTACGTTATAAAAGTCTAAACTGCTTTTAGGATAGGGCTTCATGTAAGTTTTGACCTTTGCTAACTACAGATCAGCTACTCTTGTTGCTCTCCAAGTGAACTAAGAGTTACGTTCATCAAACAACAAATGCTGAGTATATAACTCAATGGTGTTATAAATATGAATACATATAATAATCTGATGCATTAGATAACATATAAGTAATAACAATAAGACAATATATTATTATCATTTCATTATCTATATCATCATACTACCTTAACCAACTATCAATTGCATGACTGGTATAAGAATAAATGTTGTATTAAGCCCATTGTAACTTTTCTTGTCATAAATATTATACAAAAGTATTACCATTTACATTTTCAAGTATAAACAGTATAAATACATATAAAGCACTTCATCATCAATAACCTTTGTTATCATATCATGTATAAATGATATTGTATGTTTATGAGAATGCATTAATGCTTTACACTCTACTTTTGATTATCTTGTATCATCTTTTATCACTCTCTAATATTATGCATAATTTACTTTGTATTGGATCAATTTATGTACCGATACTCATCTCCTATAGGAGGGAAATATAAATGTAGCTATATGGTTCAATGAACCTGTATTCTTACTTCCTATTAGGAAGGTTACTGTATGATTCTACTAAGGGAATCTATATTTTTACTTCCAATCAAGAAGGTTGACCTAGTATGTTTTCTTCTATATCAAATCTCTCTACCTTATAAATTTTGTATATTGGTCATGAATATATGTGTATGCTTTTATGATTCATGACATGAAGTGTAAATGATGTATAATCATCATATGGAAAAGTACATCAGATGATATCATTGTACATTTGTATCCAATTTATGAATATTATCAGCATTTTAATGTAACTACATCATTTCAAGACCTTAAGAGAGGCTATAAAGTGAGAAGCACAAGCCTGTCATCTCTTCACCCTTATCAAAAACTTGGGCAAACATATAAAATTCACTATCGGAACCTGATACATTTCCATAACAATTGAGTATTACCATTCATACATTCCAATCCATTTTCATACTTAGGAAGCATTCAAGTATCATTCTATAGCATTCCATTTCAAAGCATTTCATATGCCACATTCAAAGGATGATTGTCTACACACATCATATTTATATGTAATGACATGTAAATGTCATATTGATGCACATTTATAAGGTTTATGATTATTTACATAGGTATGTTATATCAACCTCAATATTATATTTTATACCTATATTCGCAAGTATAATATTAAGTTTTATTACTAAAGTAACTTTAATATTAAGTATAGATGCCTTACATACTATATATATTAGTGACCGACACATGCTTAGGGAGTACTATTCATTTTATTAATTTACACTATTTATTTGGTAAGTTACTATTCATTTAGTCATTTCCAATTTATATTTTACATACTATTTTGATGTATAATGGAATACCTAATTACCTCACATTTACATTATGATATGTGCCTCTTTAATGTCCTTTAATAGAAGTATAAGATCATGCATTTAAGGATTTAAAACAAAATTGCATAATGAATTACTTTAGTTCTAAAGTGTGCATGCATTTCAAGTTTATACACATTCTATCTCATGGAATAGTTCTCATTGTGCAAGTATTTTGACTAAGTAAATAACCTTTGAATGTAGTGACTTATAAACCATTAGAAACTAGACTCAAAGAGCTTTCCATTTATATATTATATACCCAAAAATTCAATTGTTAACGCCTCTAAACATCAAATTGCTTAATGATTATAAATTCTGCCTAAATGTCACCCGAAATGTGCATATTTGGAGCATAAAAATAATGTGAATTTTTAGACTATGCAAATAACTTTAGAAATTTACAAGATTGGTATCATTAGAAACTAAATTCAAATAGCTTTCCAACAGTATATTACACGTCTCTTATCTCCAACATTAAGGTGGTCAAAATGCCACCCCTGAATCAACCTTTTTACCATTCAGTTTTGGCAAGCCATATACACTTAGTTTGCATGTCTCATTTATGGTATTTAATCCCCTTAAAATCTTGTCATAATGCACATATATGTACCTTTACATATTACTCACATTACTAAGTCATGTTTGCTAACATTCATGCATAAAAATACCACTTAAGGCAGTCATACACAAAGGCACACATATGTTGCCCATTGACACCATTTTAAGCATAACTTTTTCAATTTCATTCCAATTGCCTTCAAACTTTATTTTCTTCATTCTGGCATCTTAATTCATAATTTCCATACATAATCAAATGATTCAAGGCATAAAACCAAAAATTAAGGGTCATTTTACATAAGTGTAAAATTTAGGCAGCAAGCATTTTCAAGCATTTTTCTCATTTCTAACTCACTTCTCATGCATTTTACTTCATCTTCTTCATAATTCCACACTTAATTCACATCATACACATATATTATAACATTATAAGAGTCCATTGAACATAAGTCACCTAGGGTTTTTACACAATTCAAATCCATGCACATAACATTACAAAAATGCATGAAACATATGTATTCAAGCCCCTTTTTTTCATCTTCCATCAATAATTCATTAAAAACTACACTTATTCTCCACTTTCCCATCATACCCAAATCTCCCCTTGTAAGAACATAAAATCCAACAACCAATAACAAGGAATAAGAACATATACAAGAAGAACTAAGTAAAAATAAGCTTAAAAACATAAATTTCATCAAAAAATTACCTTGGGAATGTACTATATCATGCATAAGACATGCATAAACATTGCTTTTCACTTATGAATTTCATTTCACTTATACTTTCTAATTTATATTCTAACATATACTTTCTCATCATATAATATTTATATCATGCATAAACATCGCTTTTCACTTATGAATTTCATTTTTAAGTATTTTTAAAGCATTCACCAAAAACATATTAAAAAGGCATCCTAGGTACATTTTCACTTCATTTCATGTCTCTCCTCTCTAAGTTTCATGTTTAATGGAACTACATTCATCCATAACACATTCATAACTTATGTTCCATATCAAAGCATCCATAAAAGCATTATGCATTCATACATTTCATGCATCATTCATTCAATCATTCTAAGTCATGTATAAAATGCAAACAAGTAAGGATGCTATGAATGTGGATATGATATATATACCCAAAAATGTATGTATAAAGGGCAAATACAATAGAAGGATCATAGCTTCTACTACATAGATAGGTAAAGGCAAAACTAAAATAGGTTATGCCTAATATTAATTATTTATAAATGATATTCATAAGTAAAATACAAAGGTTTGTTCATTACAAGTATACCATTACATAATAGTGGGAATATTTGATTAATATTTATTTACTTAAATGCTTGATTTCTATAAATATTCTAAAATGTTATTATTTTATAGTTCAGTCAATATTATGCATATGCATACATAATAAAGGCATAAATCATGCATTATGCATCATTAACATCATATTTCAGAGGAATAAGGGAGGTACATTATATATGTATGTGTGTATATATATATATATATATATATATATATATATATATATACATACAAATATAGAGATAAATGCAGATATAGAAAATACATAAAATATTGAGATATACTGGAAAATAAATGATTAAAAATATACGTAGTATAGATTATGCATAATTAGATATAAATGTTCATATGATCATAGAGAAATGATGAAATTACAAAGAACAAAGGAATGCAATTCATATTTGCATTCATTATCATGTAGCATATCATTGCTGCAAAAAACAAAGAAAATGCAAATCTTTGTTATTATATTTATGTATAAAGTGATAATATGGTTGGTCCATGAAAATTACATATGATATAAAGAGTTATTCACATTAAATTATTATAACAATATTTCATTATCGATTATGTAGTTTAATCAGCTACAAAATTTATTATGAATTTATGTTATGATTATTCATTAATTATTTTCTAATTATTATAAAAATATAATAGAATTTTATTCATAATACAATTAATGTTAGACACCACTAAGTTTTATACTTAGCATTTATTGTTGATGAACGCATGTCAAAGTAGTTCAAAGGGATGTCCGATTCAATGAGGCATCAATGCACTTATGATATTTCAAGTTTTGTATAGTCCTCAAAATACACTATTGACTATATAATGTATTCCTAATGGATGTTTTGTTTATGTAACTATCATTGTATAATTATGGTAGTAAAATATTTTATGCTTGTATATTAGCAAGGATGCTTAAAGTACATATTATGTGGCTTATTTTAAATTATATGAATGATACACATATATAATATATATTTGATAACGTACAATAAATTATATGTGGGTATTTAATATGAATAAATAACATCATGAAGGCAGAAGTAATTAAATAAATAATCATAATTATATACTAGACATACTCCATCAAAAACATTTTACAGATCCTTTATAGAGTGATTAATGAATTCCAAATCATATGGGTTTTATTAATCATTCTACATGAGCATATTTTCATCAATCAGGTGTGATATGTTATAATTGTATTAGAGCTATGGTTAGCTCATGATATTAAAATTTAAAATTGTATGATATTTTATTTTTACTTCCTATAAATGATAGGTTACATTGTTAGAAATTATTTTATGATCTTGACACTAACTAGTAAGATCTAATTAAATTTTTTATAGAGTCAGTATAAATAACTAATAAGGCTGTGATAATTGAGGGAGAAGGTAAAGTTAATCATGATATGCAATAGGGTACATTTGAGCCTGGTAATAGAGCTGAGGTTGATAGGTTTGTGTAGAGTAAATCAAGCCAATTGATAGGGTGCCTCTTATATAATAACTAACAGCATCCATAATAGATCCAGTAGCTATATAGATAATGAATATTTTATGGATGCTATAGGGTTATATGACCGTAGTTAGATAGGTACAGCCATAAATAATGAAGAGAGAGCCAACTCAAAAGGTTTTTGAGAAATTAAGACCATATGAGGCAATAGATGTTTCTAGCATCACAAATCCTTATGTGGCAGAATATGGTTAGAGTGGACAAAGTCGGTACTAAGAAAGCTTCATTCCATAAACCAGATGAAGTTTGAGTATGTTATCTCACTGCTATAGGGTAATGCATATGAGTGATGGAAGACAGTACCTAATAGCTTGAAAGAGTCACCAATATTAACTTGGGATGATTTTCAAAGAGAAATTATAGGAGTTCCTTAGTCTAAGATAGGAAGATATGACAGTAGTAGAGTATGAGAAAGAGATTACACAGTTAGCTTATTACGCTACTAGCATACATACTACTGGTAAGGAGAGGTGTAAGTAGTTTGAGCAAGGATCATAAGTTAACTAAGGATTAAAGTAATAATAAAAAAAGAGAGAAAATATTATGGTTGGAAAGATTGGACTGCGAAACTCCAATCCTACCACCTAAGACATAATTCCTTAATTGAGGTAGGTGATTTATAGTAAGGGCAAAACTTATTCCTACTCCCTTAATATATATACAAAACAATTAGGTTTAAAGATAAAGATACATCTTGAGACTTCACCTAACAAATAAGTGACTGATTGAAAGAAAAAGAAAAAGAAAACTTGATTTTCTTGGTTGGATTAATTCATTATTTTCTGAAGAGAAAGATTCTTGAGGAGCTTAACTTTAGCAATACAAGAATTTAAGTAGTGGATTTTATAAAACTTTTACAATCAGACTATGCATAAATAATAATTATTTACTAAGGTGAAAGTGAGGAAGTATGCGTAGAGAGTATGTTGAAATTTGTATGTGAATATCTTTGAATAAATGAACCAATTCTTACATATAGAGGTGTATGTGCATATATTTAATCTTGTTGGTATCTGAAACTATTATAGACCTTTTTGGATGCTTATACATGAAGTATTCAAGCATCAATCTTGCAAAATATTGGATTGAAAGAATTAAGTTAAGTTAAAGAGAGAATTAAGTGTATAGTGACATCTTGAAAATTATTTGGTTTGAAGATGATAAAGTTAAATTATATGATTAATTTTTAACATGTATAGTTTTCATCATGGTATTGATATTTGTATAGTTGGGCCTAATGGTCAGCTCTTTTTCTTTTAGTTTTAAGTGATATTAAAGTAAGTAATAGTTATTCAAACTGAGTGAATTATTGGTGATTTTGAAATTGGTTTAGTTACATGTGACTCTACTTGATTGAATGAATGTAATGATAAATGGTATTTAACTCTTTTAAACTCTTATGTAAGTAAATTAGAAGTTGACCACTGTCTTGAATGAAGATAAATATGTCTTGATTGAATAAGCCACTACTATCAGTTGAAATTGATTATTTTTTATGTTTATTCTTCAACTGATTTTTTGCTTATGATTTTACTAAAGAGGTTGTTAATCTTAGGGATTAATTTCAATTAACTAAATGTTTGAGCTTATGTATATTGTTAAAAAGGGGTTAACATATGCCTGATGATATTACAAGATGTTTTAATAAATATGCATGCTTCATTGCATAAGGGATTCTGTATATTTGAATGAAAGCTTATAAAAATAATTAATGGTCCCTAAGAGACCAATGTTTACTAATACCATCCAAGAACTAGGTTTTGCTTACTACAGTTTGGATAGAACATACTAATGAATAGTTCAACTATAAGTGTGGGTTAAATTAGAGGAAGTACTTAACTTTACAACATATAATAGTGATTATATATCATGCATAAAAGCAATTTTGAAGTAAGTAATGAGGGCCTATAGGGTTGACTCTGCATACGTTCTATTATTTCTATGAAAACAACTCATGGTTGTATGTAGAGGGAGTATGATTGATTTAGGTTGCTAAAGGTGTACTGACCTTCATGATGCAAGCATCATAAGGACTAAGTGTAATTATTGTTTAGAAAATATGGAGGATTTTTTTGAGTTATATGTATACTTGATTAAAAAACTTGAAATTAATAAGGATAAGCTTGATTAAAAGCAATTGGTATTTATTCCTCATTACCAAGCGTGAACAATAATGAATAAGAATGAAATTACATGAGACCAACATGTAAGAAATTAGGAATAATTGATATTTTGGACTATGACATCATATATAGGGCTAACAAAGAAATTATCACTTTTCTATATCACTAGGTGTGAAATGCATTAGGTGGGTGAGTAGGTGTGAAGAAGAAAGTCATATGACTATCATTAAAACAATTAAATAACCAATGATGCATTAATTAGTTTGGGTTAGCAATCAATACTATACTAGTGATTATGCTACCTTAATTTGTATTTTAACATAGACTACATACCTTGACACTTGAATTTAATGGCATAAATGACATAATTGATTTGGTTGGAAATTAAAAATTATACCATGTCATTTAGTACGAGAATATAAGATACTTATGCATAGATTATCATTTGGTTATCATAACAACTTAAGAACTAAATATGCTTATATTGTCAATATAGTACTATCTATGCATGAAATCATCCATGCTTAATTCATCTATATAATTGGACCACTTCAATTGTTTCCATTTTGGATGATATTGTTAGATGCCAGCTTAAGGTGGGATTTTATTCTAAGTTAGGTAAGCCCATGGGGCAAACAACCTAAACTAGATGAATAACTATATGTAATTTAAGGAGTTGAATACATGATTGATGAAGAATATGGCTAATGTATTAAAATTATAAATTATTTATTGCATAAGTATGAACATGGTAATATAATACAAATGTTGGTTTTAAAAGGGGCAAATATGTAAATCCTTGAACATCTAGTTTACATAAATAACCAAACCTAAAATTAAATGGAATTTAAATGGTATCAAAAGAGCATATGTTATATACATGTGTATATAAATGTGTAAAATATTTATATGATTCGATTGATTTATATATTAAAAACTTTATGTATAACAGGCAAAGATGACACAAGGATCACAATTTCCACTACACAAATAGGTAAAGGCAAAACTAAAATAGGTTTGTGCCTAACGTTAATTATCTATAAATAAGATTCGGAGGTAAAAATAAAGGCTTATTAATTACAAGTATATCATTGTATAATATTAGAAGTATTCAATTAATATTTATTTATTTAGATATGTGATATATGTAAATATTCATAAATGTTATTCTTTTACAATTAAGTCAGCATTATGCAGATGCATACATAATAAAGGCATAGATCATGTATGATATATATTAGCTTCACATTTCACAGGAAGAAGGGACATACAGTTTTATATATATATATATCATGAAGATGATCATGATGATATAAAAAATATTAAAAGTAATATTAAGAAAAATAGATTACGATAAAGAAAGGATAAAACGATCCATAGTCTTTGCTGGTATTAGAGCCTGACTCTCTTTGTCGGGTAGAAATACATATAAAAGTTTTCATAATTAATAATTTATGGTAAATATTTTTAATCCAAAAAGGTTTGGGTATGCTAAGTAAGTCCCGTACACAGCCAAGGATAGGCAATTTAGGGTAGTGAGAGCAGTGACCGCAACCAATTTGAAGATTAAAAAATATTATCACTAATTATTAAAAATGGAACCTTTTTGTGTAAATCTATGAGCAAGGCAAAGTTGGAAGATTCTGAATCATCAAAAATTAAAAGAGAAATTCATAAAAATGAATTAATTTTAGAAGATTTTAATAAAGCAATAAATGAATGGGAAATACCTAAAGTGGATAAGGATTAGATTTATAAAATTCCGAAAATAAATATATTTAAAATAGATTATGTAATTAAAATAGAAGAAAGAGATATTTAGTTAAGTAAACCCTTCAAAAGAATAAATTTATTATCACCTAAAACATTGGATCACCATAGAAGTAAAAAATATAAGTATATTCATATTGGATTAATTCAAGCTGGTATAAAACCATTAATAAGAGAAGGATTAAATACGAGTATTTTGGCGGTAATCAGAGATGCGAGATTTGTAAATTTTCAAGATTCATTATTAGGATCAATTGAAACAAGTTTAAGTGAAGGACCTATATCATTTAAAGTATATCCAGATATGACAATTTCATTAAATGATTTAAATATATTAAAAAGTATGATTTTAGAAGTAAAAACTCATAATTATAAAATGTTACAAGGATCAATACGAATAACATTAATTTATAAAATTCATTATAAAGCAATGATTTATGTATTTGGAATAAAATATAAACTACAACCTAAAATTGGTGAAACAAGATTTTTACAAACTGATTTAACAAAAATAAATACGGTAATTCCTAAAACTATACAATGGAAAGATAATTCACTTCCAGATGAATGGATATTGGAAGGGGCAGTAGCTCCTCCAAAACTAGAAAAAATAATAAAACCTAATGTTAATCTCAGTAAAATTAAACAATATGAAGATGGTAAAGTATCTTTAAAATTTAATCAAAGAAGTATAAGTAGTAGGTATATAGATTCATCCTCGTCCATTTCGACAAAAGAATTAGGGATAGTTTCAAAATTACCATTAATAATATATGCGTCATATAAAGAAAATGATTTTAAACCGGTAATTCAAACATTAATAAAACCAAGGTTTTCTACTTCAGATATTCCAGAATCCAATAAAGATCTTACAATGAAAGGAGTAGATTATAGTTCGTCAATTCCACAGGCAGTATATTCAGAACCTAGTCCAGTTGATAATTATTTAAATCAGAATAATTTTTCATCTCCTAATTCACCTTCAGCGTTGGCCATAACAGAAAATATTAATAATATTGATAGGGAAGTTAATGTAATTAGTAAAGAATTTAATTGGGATAAAGATGAATTTTATAAAGAAATTACAAAACAAAAGAATATAGAGAAATTACAAAAAATAGTAAAATCAAATAATTTTAGTAAATTGCAAGATGAATATTTTGAATTTGTAAACCAAAATAAAATTAGAATAAAACTCTTTAAATGGTATAAGATAATTAAAAAAGATCATATTAGTCCAATAACAGTAAGGGATAAATGACCAAAATGGAAAGTAAATGATAAAATAATTCAAAGTGAATATCCACCTAAAATGACTAGTAAGTTTTTGCATGGAGAAAATGAGATAACTTGTTCACCATTTAAATTGATAATAGAAAATGATACTTATAGAAAAATAATAGAGCAAAATAATTTTAGTAATGCAAACTTAGTAAGTATTAGCAATCAGTTAAAAAGAATAGAAAATTCATTAAAATATAAAGAAACAGAGATAGAAATTAAAAAGGAATTAAAATCACATGTTTTTAAACCATATCAAATATCAGCATCTAGTCAAAAGAATTAAAAATAAAAGATAATGATTTTGTTAAAGCCATCAAAGATCAATTAAGTAAAATAGAATCCTCGTCAGAATCTAAGCAAATAATTCAAGATACTCCACAATCAAAAAGAATAAGTATGATGGAAAAATATGATAGTAATTCAAATAATAATAATTCTGACTCTGAATCAGAACAAAGTCAAGTAGAATCAGAAGATATAAAAAATTTTGATATTGAAATAAATCCAATTTCATATAATAGAGAAATAATGACAAAAGTGAGTATGGCACCCGATTAAGGATTAATTGATAAACCAAATGTCTTATCTCAGTATAAATATAATGCATCTACAATATATGAGTGGAATATAGATGGTCTATCAAAATATAACATATTAAATTTAGTACAACAAATGACAATGGCAGCAAATGCTTATAGAACTGTAAGAGTAGCACGCCCCGGACGCGGGAGCACTGCACGTTGTTCGGTGTGAAATGCCGTGGTGCTTGCTCTCAATGGCGCATTTCCATAGTTGATTGGTCTTTAACCTAGAAAGATCGCGTCGAGTTAAAAATGGAGTTGCCACCTAGTTTGTTTTGTCAATTCAATTGAGTGACTATAAAACTAGGAAATAAAACCCGGGCCTTCCTGTGTTGGAAAGC
>CANYBF010448673.1:0-17166 GCA_948192965.1 Dalechampia spathulata
CCCGTACGCCAAGCAAGAACCCTAGCCTCCTAAACTCCCCTGACTCGTACGGCCGTACGCCTCCCCGTACGCCCGTACCACCACCCAAACTCCTCTTCTCACTCCCACATGCACTCCTCAGCCACCTGAAACACCTCAAACTCCAAGCAAACATGATTGCCATCATGCACACATCAAATACACATCTAATACATCCTCACGGCGTACATACAAGCATAGAATACACAGCACATACGCAAGCAATACATGTATACATACACGTATACATCCAAACATACATGCACAACTACCAAAACTCCTAAGGGGTTAAACGTGGATGTAACAAGACATCCTACAGAGTTATAGGCAGCAGAAATATAAAACTTCAAAGGATAGCCATTCCTAAGAGGTATTAAGACATGAGGCTTACTCAAATACTCATTGATCTTTTCGAATGTGGCTTGATGGTGTTCTTCCCACAGGAACTCATCTTCCTTCTTCAATTTTAATAAGTTGGAAAATTCTTTCACCTTCCCTGCTAAATTTAAAATGAATCGCCTAAGGTAATTAACTTTCCCCAAGAATTGCTACAATTTCTTTTTATTGCTTGGGGCAGCTGCCCCTATGATGGCCTTTGCTTTATTTTGTTCAATCTCAATTCCCCTTTGATGTACTAGGAAACCTAAAAAGTTCCCAGCTTTTACCCCGAAAGCACACTTAAGAGGGTTTAGCTTCAACTGGTATTTCCTCAATCTTTGGAATCCATTTCTCAAATGGCCTATATGTTCTTTCTCCATTTTTGACTTAACCACTATGTCATCAATATACACTTCTATTGTTTTGCCAATTAAGTAATGAAAAATTAAATTCATAACCCTTTAATATGTGGCCCCAATATTTTTAAGGCCAAAAGGCATTACCAGCCATTCATAGGTGCCCACTCCATGGACACCTAAAGGCAGTCTTTGAAATATCACACTTAGCAATTGGGACTTGGTTGTAACTAGCAAAACAACCCCAAAAAGTCAATATTTTATGATTGGCACTTGCATCAATTAACATATCACTAATTGGTATGACATAAATATCTTTAGGAGTGGCGGGATTCAAATCATGAAAATCTACACACACTCTTAATTTGCCATTCTTTTTTACAACAGAAACTATATTGGCTAGCCAGTCTGCATACTTGGCTTTCCGAATGAATCCTGCTTTTTGCAACCGTTCAATTTCTTCTTTGATCTTTACTTCAATTTCCTTAGACATTCTTCTTGATGCTTGATGGATAGATTTGAGACCAGTTTTGATCGGTAGGCGATGCTCCACCAGATCACGACTTAAACCAGGCATATCTTTGTAATTCCATGCAAAGCAATCCTTAAACTCATGTAGTAGCTTTATCATTTCTGTCTTCAATTCTGGATTCAGACTACTGCTTACATAAGTTATTTTTCTTTCCTCAGATGTCCCAAGGTTAACTTCCTCAAGGAAATCCTGCACTCCAGGTCTCACTTCCTCTAGTCTAGATGGCTCGGCTTCAAGATCTTCCCATTGTACTTCATCTACCTCTTCAAGCGGCTCCTCTTATAGGATGGCTTCTATACCATAAACATCTATCTCCTCATTAAAGACCTATTCCTCCACATTCTGCAATACTGCTTTCAAAATTGCAGTAGCAGCAACCACCCTTTCTTCAATAGTGTAATCAATCATGGATTTCCTCCATAGTCACCCTTGGAAGCGGCCTTTTATATGGCACGATCTCCATTGATTTTGCTGTAACTATAGCATTTTGCAACTTGCTACTAGTGCTTGTTGCTACCACTGCTTTAGGATTTCCCTTTTTATTTTGTCCTATAAATTTGATAAGACCTAGATCAGCATCATAGTATACTACTTTAGTCGCATCTACCTGAGCACTAAAAGGCTTGTTATCTACCCAGATTACTTTTACATCATCTCCCTTCCAAAATAGGAGAAATTGATGAAGTAAGGATGGCACACACTAGCTGGCATGAATCCAATCCCTTCCAAGCAGCGCCTTTTAGCTGGCAGATGAATCCACTACAAAGAACGCAGACAAGGATGTCCTGGTTCCTACTGTTATTTCTAGAGGCAAAACCCCAAGTGTTATGGTTAACTCTCCTATGAAAGCTGAAACAGAAATATCAGTTGAAACGAGATCATCAACAGATTTCCCCAAGTTACGAAGCATCCTTGAAGGTATTATATTGACAGCCAATCCATTATCAACCAAAATTCTTGAAACTGGTCTTCCATTGAGATGTTCTTGAATGTACAATGGCTTAATGTGTCTCGTCATTTTCTCTGATGGCTTCTCCAGTACCACCTGCTTAGGCTCTCTAAGACCTTTAGCTTGAATGGTGACCTCACTGACTGCATTAGAAGCCAAAAAAATGATAGCTCCTATCACCCCAAGTGTGTAAATTTTCTCACTTTGCCTTACTTCTTCCACCTTCCCTTCTTCTTCCACTCTATTTTCTTTCTGCTTTTGAAAATAAGCTAGCAATAATAAAAAGGAAGTGGCGTAACCAAAAGGAATAGGAATGTTACATACCATAAACGTGTCTCTCACATCTTCACTGCTTCCACTTGACTCTACATCATCCTCTGTCGATTTCCTACCAAATTTCACTTTAGATTTAACCTATTTTCCTTATTTTCCTGCTTCTGCCTCGAGTTCAACTGCCATTTCTCCCTTGGCTTCTCCTTGCTTCTCCTTGATTTTTGTATTTGTATGAATTCCCATAGCTTTGTATTTCTCCGCTAAGTTCTTCCTTTGGAGTCTTCTCTTTTGTGTGCAAGTTAAAGGTTGGGGAAACTTCTTATGACGAAGAAGTTGCCATTGTTCCCTTGGATCTGGGGGAATTACGAACCTTGGCTGGTTCTTTTGAAATCTTGACTCAGAGTTTTTGTAGTTCTTGTCTTCTCTCATCGTTGGCTCTGACCTCTTCGTGTAAATCTCACTGTCTGCCTTCTTCCTTTCTACCTCTAACCTGAGATCCTTCAGCTTGCTTTCTAATCGCCTAATCGTGTCTTCACGTCTTTCACCAACTTTATTTAGTACCCATCGAGGCCTAATGAAAGTTCTAAGGGGAGCCCTTTCTTTTCTGTCAGCCTCTTTCTTATTCAACACTTTTCTAAGATCTATAGATGTAGCATTTACTATTGCCACTGAGGGAAATGGATCTTCTTCCATCATCATTGCTTTCGACCTTTTAGGGAACTTCATAATTCCCTTATCAATGCAATCCTGTATCATATTTCTAAAACCCCAACATGCATTAATTGAATAAGTCCAGGAATGGTGATACCTACAGTATGACTTCCCCTTGAGTTCCTCCTTGCTAGGAATGATGTGGTCAGCCGGTAACTTGATAAACTTCTCCTTAAATAGGAAATCAAAAATGTCTTCAGTTTTCCCTACATCAAAAGAATACTGATTGTTATGAGGTTGAGACTTTTTCTTCTCCTCTGTTGGCTTTGTTAATAGTGGGCAGATATAGGAGCCAGTGGATATTAAATCAGCCTCGACCACATCTTGGTTAACTTCTTGACAAAAAGTTTTCATGGCTGCCTTTCTTCTATGATTCTCCTCCTTTAGCAACTCCTCGTATTCTGATACATTGGTTGCCATTTCATAAAAATCATGAAATTCCATTCCTTGGAATTTCTTTCTCAACTCAATGTCAAGCCCACGCTGAACCATTTTCATAAATTCTATTTCTGGCAGAAAAATCTTACACCAGTTTCTTAGTTTTTTGAACCTTACAATGAAATAATCAGCAGATTTCCGAGACCTTTATGTCAGTCTAGATAACTCTGCCATATAAACTTCTGGCTCCGTTCTAAAGAACTGAGTGTGAAACTATCTTTCAATTTCTTGTTATGTACATATCAAATTCCTAGGCAATGTTGAGAACCACGTAAAAGCTACCCCCTGTCAAAGAGTTAGGAAACAGACGTAACTTAAACAAGTTAAAATTTTCATAATTTACCAGTTCACCACACTGAATAGTAAATCTGGCAACGTGCTCAACCGTCGATTGCCCATCCTCTCCCGTAAATAAGGAGAAATCAGGAATTCTATAACCTCTAGGGTAAGGATTTTCCCTATCAACAAAATTAGGATATGGTTTATAAAACTTTGGACGTCCTATTTGTTGTAGAGTAGGTTCGTATAGCTCTTGCACTACTTCCCTTACAGTGTCAACATTAACCGGCATAGGTTGTGGTGAGGGAAATGGTTTTCCCCCTACACTGCCCCCCGGGCTCTGAACATAATCATAGTAGATAGGATGAGACATAGGATTAGTATATCCTTGGAACTGATTATGGTTGGGACTCCTACCTATAGTTTGGCGGCCTCCAGAAGGATTACCTCTTGGAGTAATGTGGATTTCCTCCCTCTTACGGGGTGGTTGATATGTTTCCCCAACACCAACACTAATATGAGGGACTTCCCCATGCTCCCGAGTTCTTTAGATGCCTGTTTGCTCCTTGAGGATTTGGCCTCCTCTACCTTTGCTGCAGCAATTGCCTTGCTGGTAGTTTCTATAGTCTTCATTGCATCCACAATTGACTTAGTCAGATCTTTAATAGCATCACCCGCAGAAGCGGCAATTTCTTGGGCTAGTTTCCCAAAGGTTTCATCCATAAAACTCCTTATAATGACCATTAGCCTAGCATAAAACTGCTCACTTTTTGGGGAAAGCACGACCATTGGAGAGGCCTGTGCAGTTTCCTCTACTTCTACCTTTTGGGGAAGTTCCCCTTGTTGAGTTTGTTCCATTAAAGCTGAAACCCCTGTTGCGGCAGCGGGCACTCCCAAGTCCTGAGACTCGGACTTAATTTCTTTTCCCAAATTACTTCTGGTTCTTGCAGGCATCCTCAATGGATCCCACCGAGCATGCCAAAAATATGTTCGTGATATTTTTGAATTACGAACGTACTAGAGAATTTAAGTATTTTCAAACTGTGTGCGCCTCCTGACTTCTTAATCAAAATAATTGTGGATGTCGGATTTGATTGTAATTGAGAATTAAGCTCAGAAAAATAATACTAAACAAGAAACGTAATATGAAAATAATGGGCTATTAAATTGAAAGGAATACTGTTTAAAAATGAAAAGAGATAAATAAGGGTTAAAGAGATCAAAGCTAGGATAAAAATTGCTACATAGTGCTTTTTGATGATTGATTGTCCGTCTCTCCTCATTGCCCTCACTTGCTATTTATCTTCGCACATAATCGTCGTTCTAAATTATTGATAACCGTTACGTACACATTTCTTGCACTTTCTTCATTATCAATGTGATAATTGCTTTATCACTTTTTTTTAGAAAATTAAGCTCATTAATCTAATTAATGACTTAATTTATTAAACAACCTTTAATTAATAAAATATTAAATAAATTAATATAAAATTAATTTATTTAATCTTAAATTAATTAAAGCTAGCCTATTAAATTAATTAATGGTCTAAATTTATAATTCAAGCCTATTAAATTAATAAATGGCTTAAATATTAAATTTCTTTTAATTAATAAAAATACTAAATAAATTTATATAAAATTAATTTATTTAATTATTTAAATTAATTAAATTCAATTTAATTATAATAAAAACAACTTTATTCACTTCATAAGCCAGAAGAAAATAAAGTAACGGCGGCCGGCCATTCGATAGCTTAGTTTGAGAGCGGTCGGCAATTTTCATGGTACTGTTTTTTTTTATTTAAAGAACGGTGAAATAGAAATGCGAGGAATCTGGACGTTACTGGACAAAGTCGTGGAAATGGATGGGTAATTATATAAATAAGGATAAAATCTGGGACAAATATTGTAGATAACATGAAAATGACATGGTGGGTAAGCTGAGACACAGAAATTGAGGTAATTTAATTACACTATGCAGATGTTAAACGATTTTATAATTCAGCTGAATAAATACAAATTTTAAATTTTTTTAAATCAACTAATATTGTTATCTTTATTAAGACTTTTTTTTTGAAATTCATGAATATTGAAAAAAATAATTATGTATATCGAGTTAAAAAGTATTATTACATTTAAATATATAATAAGGAAAAGTAAGTAGGTAGTTTTATCAATTAAATATATTAAAATAAATACATTTTATAATATACATATGCTTATATAATTATCAATTTTTATCCAGATAATAAAACATTTTTTTTATTTAATTTACTAAGCTTATCATACATTTTATAAATAAATATTTTAATATTCTAAACTTGTATCTTTTCATATAAGTAAGACTCATAAGCGGGTTTACAAATTATAAAAATATATATTTAATTATTAATACGAGATTCTAAAGTTTGAAAATATTTTATATTCTAAATAAGATAGTAAACATTATGCCTCATTATTAGTGTTTATTAAATTTGTTCATTTTTGACCAAGCTTGTAGTACATACAAATCTAATAAATTAAATTCAATAATACATAAATTATGCTTAAATTAACTAAAGCCTAATATAGCTCAAAATGGCATAAAAGTTAGTTTTATATTTTATGAAATAAATATGAATACTAAAATTATATAAATGAAAATAAAATGGACATATATATATTTTTTATTTTTATGAATTTTTATTATGTAAAATTGATAAAATAAAAAAATAAAAAACAAAAAAAAAGATTTATTTTTCATTAGGTCCGCATGTTATAGAATGCGGTAGGGTGGATTACTTTTTGAATAGATTTATGACGTAAACTGATAAAAGTAAGAATTTTCTGTTATTTAAAATCTGTAAAAGTAAAAAAATAAGATAAAAAATAAAAAATAAACTTAGGATGCTACACGTGCATCAAGGTTATTTAAAATTATGATCATTATCATTATAATAAAAATATAAATACGGAATGATGGTATGCAGCCGGAAGCACTCATTTATGGTGCAAATTAATATTACCTGGACGGAGAAAATAACGATATTGCCATTATCACCGACTAGACACAGGGAGATGAGACTACTTTGACGAATTTCAATAACATTTACCCTTCCTTTCTTTGATTATTCTGAAAAATAATAAAAAATAATTATTTTAAATATAAATTTTAATAATAATTACAATAAAATTTATTTTTCTTTCCCTCTTTATCACATCATTCCAAATAAAAAACAATTTTATTTTCTTACCTCTATATATATTTTTTAAAAATTAATAAAAAATAAATTAATAAATAAACAAAATTTTTTATTTCTCTTCTCCCCTCGTTTTCTTTTCCAAACAAGGCGTTAAGTTTTTTTAACTCGAAAGCGGACACTGTTAACTCAGCGGAAAAAAATTAAAAAGGAAATTACCGCGGTTAACACGACGTCACCGTTTGTCAGTACCACCAAATAAAACTAAATATAAACAAGGTACGATTTGTCGTTTTGTAATGACTCACCCAAAATGAAAGGGGTATATATGTAACTAACCCATTCTCCTTCATCATTCCTCTTCCCCTTTTCGTTTTTTTTTCCCGAAAATCTTATTATATTACATTTTCTTAAAAATGTTTCCACGTCAGATATTATAGAAACTTTTAATTGAAAAATTGAATTAAATCAATAAATTTAATTTAGTTTAAAAATTCTAAATTTTAAAAAATTTTAATTTGAATCAATTTAAAAAGTTTAGATTTAAAAAAAAGTAAAAAATTAACTGAAAGAACCAAATTAAAATTCAATTCAAATTTATTTTATAAATTTTTAAATCAAAATTAATTTTATAAATAAAAAAAGTTACCCATAAAAAATAATTAATTAAGGGCATGAAAATGATAAAAAGCAGAAATGAATATGAGGGAAAAAGAGAGAAAAGCGCAAAAACAACACAAGTCAAAAGAAAAATAGAAATAAAAAAAGAGTGTTCACCTTTAAGGAAGTCGGAGTAGCAGTAAACAAAAACCTGTGGGCAAAAGAAAATAAAAGGAAAAGAAAGCTAAAGAAAGATTAAATACAATTCCAATTCAAAGATGGAAGAAAACACAAATTGCGAAAAAATAATAAAAAAAGAAAAGTATAATTACTGAAACAGCAGATAGAGAAAGAGAGAGAAGGAGTGATGATGGAGTATATCAGAAGCTCACTGCTTTACTGATTTTGAGAGTGAAAGAAAGAAAAAAAAACTGAGAGAGAGAAAAGAAAAATAAAAGAAGAAGTACTGTGCAAGTTTTTCGACACTCTCTGCAATATATACATAGAATACAAGCACTGCGCTTGACAAGAAAGAAAGAAAGAAAGAAAGAAAGAAAGAAACCCATCTTTTCTTTTGATTCTGGTTTTTCTGCATTTGGGTTTTTTTCCTTAAAACATCAGTCTTTCTGTTTTGTTAAGTTTCTAGACGAAAAAAAGGATAAGGAGAAAAACCCAACCAGGTATGTATGTTTGTTTTTAACCATTCTTTGGTTTAAGTCTCAGTTTTTATTTTGCTCGTTTCTTGTTTTTTTTGGGTCAATGATATTTTTTGAGTTTCGGTTTTGTGAAATTTTGATGCTTTGATCATATTCTTGCTCGTTGTGGGTTGGTTCAAGAGGATTTCTCTTCTGGGTATGTCATTTTCGAGGGATTTATGATCTTGTAGCATCTGGGTTTATCGATTTTATATGGAATATCAAGGTTTATAGCGTGTTGCTTTTTGCAAGCATTTGGGGATTTTACATGCATTTGATTGGATTTTGTTTCTTTCTTGTTAATCCTTGATCATGCTTTAATCTAGTTGTTTTCTTAGGTTTTTTCCGTTTTGTTTCATCTTCGTTTCAAGCATGGTCTATAAAATCTTTGTCACTGTTCATTGTATGTGAAAAAGAGAAGATTTTCTTGCTACTATTGGCAGCTTGATGATTGATAATCTTGTTGACCTAAACATAAAATTAATTACATGAAAGTGATTCTTAGAGTTGAAGTTTCCCTACTAATAACACTTATTTATTAGTCAAATCTGTTACTTTTGTTGCAGGTAGAAGGGGCTGTGGTGTTCCCGACGAAGGATTTTAAGAGTTAAATGTTGAGGAAGAGAACCAGGTCCCTCCAGAAAGATCAACAAATGGGTCCTTTAACGATGTCTGATTCTGGTCCTGACTCCTTTAGCCAATCTGATTGCCTGGAATACCACCACAAAACTAGTTCCTTTTTCAATGTCCCTGGTCTCTTCGTTGGGTTCAGTCCTAAGGGTATGTCAGATTGTGATTCTATTCGGAGCCCAACATCTCCTCTTGATTATAGGTTCTCAAATTTAAGAACCCCTTCTTCCTATGGGTCTCCAAGGTCTTCTCACCAGAAGAGCTGGGATTGCAACAAAGTAGGCTTAAGCATTGTTAATTCTCTCGATGATGATGATATCAAAGAATCTGGACAAGTTCTTAAATCATCAGAGAGCAAGAACATTCTTTTTGGACAGAAAGTGAGACTTAAAACCCCTAACTTTCAAGTCAATCCTAATTCTTTCGAGGCACCAAAGTCTCTGCCTAGAAATTTTGCACTTTTCCCTCATACTTATACCAAATCCCCCCTTCAAAATGGCAGCTCCGATGTTATTTTTGAGATTGGAGAAGCCCCATTTGAACCTGATCATTTCGGGAAAATCCGGTCTTGTTCTCTGGATTCTTGCAAGTCATTTTCAGCCCTGTCCTGTTTGGCTAACCAGAATTCCAACAGTATCATCTGTGGGAATTTCCCTTTGAAGGACGTATCAAACAACTCTTTGCCTATGGATTTGAACTTACCAACTGCTGGCTCTGGTAATGGATTTGTTGGTTCTCTCTCTGCTAGCGAGATTGAGCTTTCTGAGGATTATACATGCGTAATTTCACATGGTCCTAACCCCAAAAAAACTCACATCTATGGTGATTGCATCTTGGAATGTTTCTCTAATGAAGGCAAAGATGTTGAAATGCCTCAGGCTGTTACTAGCTCCATCAATCCAAGTCCATTTCCCTCAAGTGATTTTATGAACTTCTGTTATCACTGCAATAAGAAATTGGATGGTGGGAAAGATATTTACATATACAGGTTTGTCTTGTTTATATGAATCCATCCATTTGCATAATATTTCCGAGATTGCTGTTTTTACAAAGAGAGTTTTGATTTTAAAATGACTGGTTGCAGAGGTGAGAAAGCCTTTTGCAGTTCAAGTTGTCGTTTTGAGGAGATCATGATCGATGAGGAGATGGAGAAAGCAAACAATAAATCTTCCGGTGAACTGTCCAAGTCCGACAATGGTGATGAACTCCATGAAAGTGGGATTTTTGACTCCCCATAGAGTGGCTCCTCATGCTTTACTATGAGCAGCCACCATGCCCATGATTGATGAAACTGCTAGCAAAGGTAGACACCCTGGATCATCTGTTTCCAAAGAGCTGTTTCATGTGCATCTGTTAGCAGCCATGGATGATCATTTTGTACATTGTTGGTTTTGCTGTTTATGTTTCATCACTCATGGTCGTGGGAATTGGACATTTTTTTCCTTTGGCTATAATCTTTTAATAATTCAGACTTAACACCAGTCTCATAATTCATGTAGAACAAGAAGTGGTAGCCAATTTTTTAGGCTACCTCAATTTGATTATTTTTTTCTCCTTTTCTCTCTATTATGAAAGCCTGTAATCTCGAACGAGTTTTCGACATATCTATATATATATATATATATATATATATATATATTATACATAAATGCTCCTTTCTCCAAGCTTGTAAAGCTACAGCAGTTTGATCCTTTCCTGTAACAAAACCGATGCTGCCAAGTTACTTGTTCGTTGCTTACCTTGGAGGAGAAAAGAAATAGATGAGTTGAGTAGGTTTGTAATTATTAGTGGTGACAAAATTCCCATGGAAGAATGATGTAAGCAATTTGTGGGGGGATGTCGACATTTTCTCCTCATGTATTTTAAAAGCTTTTCACGCACAGCCTTAATATGTGTTGCAGGGTTGTGGGGTCCAAATAATATTTTAGCATCACGATGTGACGTGTCTACATGTGCGTGCTTGCATGTTTGTGATTGCGCTGTTGGCTCAACAATAGGCTAGCTATGTTGACATCTCTTCGTATGAGCCTGTTTCTTTCTTTCTGCTGAATTTACTTGACCACAGAAGAATATGATTGATGATATGTCATTAGTGTTATGTATTTACATTGATGAGCCTGTGACTCACCAGAAATCTTTGCAAGTACAACATCCATCCTTGAATAGATGATATTTGTAGCCATCTCTGACGGCTATTTCTCTATTGTAAGCCTGTGATGTTTCTTTCATGAATGAGTGACAATCTCCACACATCCTCACTGTATTCACGACCCGGATGGTAGAATTTTCATGGCTGTTTATTAGGCCGAATGCAACTGCCAGTTTTTCGCTATGTCGAGACGAGGAATCCGGTAGCTCTTGCTGTTTCAGCGATCTTTTCTCCATTTCCTCTAACATTGAGTGGACTTGTGCTGATTGAGGGTTGGAGAATCCTCCAGCTGTGAATTCATGAACAACTCCATCTTGTTCTATGAGACTTAAACCTGCTTGCTTCCTTATTCCCATGTCATGTAGTTTCATTCTCACCCTGCTCATTTCATCCCATCTACCAGCATTTGCATAAAGATTTGCGAGCAACATGTAAGCTCCGTCGTTTACAGGGTCAATTTCTATAAGCTGTTTGAATGCCAATTCCGCTAATTCCACATTCTGATGGTTTCCACTTGCTCTCATCAAGCAACTCCAAATGGAGACATCTGGTTTTACTGTCATTGCTTCAATGAATTTCACCGCTTCTTCTAACCGCCCTGTTCGGCCTAAGAGATCGACCATACACCCATAATGCTGAATCTTTGGATTAATACTGTAGAAAGTTTGCATCTTGTTGAAATACTCGTATCCTTCATCAACCAGACCTCCATGGCTACAAGCAGATAGAACAGCAATAAAAGTGACAGAATCTGGTTTTATTCCCATTTCCTCCATTTTCAAGTAAAGTTCAATAGCTTTCTGGGCTTGGCCTTGCATGGCGTATGCTGATATCATTGCAGTCCAAACAAATACATTCCTTTCAGTTAATTCAGAAAAGAGCTCATAGGCTACTCCCGTGCACCCACAGTTGCCATACATGTCAATAAGGGCAGTCGCCAGCATAGTATCAAATTCAATATCATTCTTTTGGATGTAAACATGAATCCAAATGCCATGATTCAGGGCTCCACTTCTAGCACAGGATGAAAGCAGACCGATCAAAGTGATTTTATCAGGCTTTACATTTGACATCTGCATATCCTGGAAAAGCTCAAATGATTCTCTAAACAAGTTATGCTTGACATAATAATTGACCATGATGTTCCAAGAAACTATATCCTTGTCCGGCATGTTATCAAAGAAGCTCCTTGCTTTAACATCACCACTTCGACAAAGCACATCCAACATTGAATTCCAAGCTACAACGCTTTTATGAGGCAACTGCTCAAAAATTATGTCAGCTTCAGTTAAGTTCTCGCATTTTGCATACAAATCAAGCAAAGCATTCCCAAGAAAACCGTCAGCAATCATTCCATATCTCAAGATGAAGCCGTGAATTGCTTTACCAAACTCATAATATTCCGCATGAACACAAGCTGAAAGTGCCGTCACAAGAGCAACCTCATCTGGGTTCACATTTTCAAACCTCATTTCATTAAACAACTTTAAGCTATCAGAATAACGCCCACAATGAACATAACCGGACATCATTGTAGTCCATGAGATCAGGTTCCTATCTGTCATTTTGTCAAATAAGCACCTAGCCTCGTCCATCCTTTTAGCCTTCACATATCCACTAATCAGTGTTGTCTGCAAAACAACATCAACTTCAGATTCATGACATCTATCTAAAAGCCTATATGCTTCCTCCATTTTCCCACACTTGACATACACATCGACCAAACAATTCAATAAACTTCCACTGATCTTTATATCGTTGTCTTCGATGTAGACATGAAATTTTTTGCTTTCTTCTGTATCTCTTAACTTGGCACAGGCAGATAGCAAACTGATCATTGTAATTTCATCAGGTTTAACTCCATTCGCTAACATTTCATCAAATAAGTGCGAGGCTTCCCTATACATTCCCACTGAATTATAACAAGATATAATTGTGTTCCAACTGATAACATCTTTATGATGCAATTTCTCAAACAATCGACGAACTTCCTTCACTTTCCTACATTTTGAGTACATACCCATCAAATTGTTGTTCAAAGATTTATTAGCTCCAAACCCAGATTTTAAAATCCTGCCATGGACTTCCCTACCTTGTTGGACATCAAAACTTCTAGAACAAGCATGAATCAAAAAGTGGAAGGTAGACAAATCTAACAACACGCCTTGATTGACCATATGATAATAAGTCACGGAAACGTCCTGTGAATTACCTTCTTTGAGTTGGTTTTCCAAAAGGGTATTCCAAATTACAGTTTCTTGTTCAAAAGCATAGGTCAAAACCTGGCGGGCAAAATCAAACTCGTTAAAAGATATCAAAGAATGAAAAACATGGGTACCTATTTCACAGTTCCTGATGAGATTTGTAGTGATTGAATGGGAATGAATTGGCAAAATTTCTTTAATATTTGAACAAGATTTTAGCAAAGATGTTATGTACTTCGGTGTTAGAACTGAAATCGATAAAGGATTCTTGTGGGTAGAGGAGACGAGCGAAGAGAAGATAACTGGGAAAGCCATGGCCATTTTTGGAGGATAGCCGTTGGTTGGTTCCCTCCTATTTGTGAAGATGGGAGTTGGATTACGTTCATGAAATGACCAAATTGTCCTATTCCTTGGCCAACATACTTCCGCTGCAATGCCATTCTCCGACCAAAAATTAATCATCACCCTAATTAAAAATCATTAGACATAATCAAAATTTACCAATATTATTATATACCAATTTTTATTAAATAGTATTATTTATATAATAATAATAATAATTACATATTAATATAAAATTAATACATATATATAATATAATATAATAGATCTATTATCTTAAGACATGAAATTTATTTAGGTGAGATTTTATAACTTTATTTTCTAGTAACTGAGACATGTAATTAAATTAATACTAGATATTAATATATTGATTAAAATATATGTATAAAATCATACCATTTTAGGATTAAAAACCTTAATATTGGAATTATATTGAATAAAATATGGTATATATTCATATAACGTAAATTATATATATATACACACACACACTAGATTGATGATATTTGTGATGAGCGGGTGAAGGAGAAAAAGAAAAAAGAAAACGTCAAAGGATGCTAGATTTGCCAACAGAAAAGATATAGATGATCCATTATATGGAGTCAAAACACCAGCTTATATTTAGTATTTCTGCAGAGACTTGTTCGAATGGTAGGTAGATTTTCACTCGTAGCCACAGAAATATAGTCAAAGTAGCATAGCAGAGCAAACAGTTCTAAATTCCTGCTGTCAAACACCTACTATATCTATTACATTACTCTTTACACATTAGCTTGCATTTTCCATGCTTTCAAGCTCTTACGTCTCTTTCTGTTGTTAATCCTGAGTTTATAAATAGAACAGAAGAGGATTCATTTACGTAGAAAGAGAGACCATTAGTCTCTGATGAAGAGAAAGATTGGCACTTTTCCATTTTTCGCTTTTCTTTCCCTGATTTGCCTTTCTGCAGGCTCAATACCAACTCCACATGTTAGACAGTTCCAAAGAAAGCTTTTGCCTTACAGAGAGAAAGTTCATGATCGGCTGACATTCGGTTCAGATACGCGTTCCCTGGACTTTGAAAACCCACGTCTTGAAAATGCCTACATTGCCCTTCAGGCATGGAAGAAAGCTATGATATCTGATCCTAAAAACCTGACGGCCAACTGGGTCGGATGCGATGTTTGCAACTATAGTGGCATTTTCTGTTGGGCTGCTCCGGACGATTCTTCGACTCAGACTGTAGCTACGATCGATTTGAATCATGCTGACATTTCTGGCCACTTAGTTGAAGAGATCGGACTCCTGACAGACGTTGCCCTGTTTCATATCGCCTCCAACAGGTTCTGTGGAAAAGTGCCGAAAAGTTTGAAAAAGCTGACGCTTCTTTACGAGTTAGATCTAAGCAATAACCGTTTTTCTGGAAAGTTTCCTGTTATAGTTCTCGATCTTCCAGAACTCAAGTATCTTGATCTTCGGTTCAATGAGTTTGAAGGAGATGTTCCACGAAAGTTGTTTGATAAACAGCTTGATGCCTTATTTATAAACAATAACAGGTTTTCTTTTCAATTGCCTGCCAATATCGGAAACTCGCCAGTTTCCATTCTTGTGCTTGCAAACAATGGTTTCGAAGGATGCTTGCCCGAGTCATTCAGGAACATGTCAGAAACATTAAACGAGTTGATTCTGAGGAACAACGAGCTAAGTTCTTGTTTTCCCGACGAGATAGGATCGCTTAAGAACTTGCAAGTTCTTGATGTAAGTTACAACAACTTGATGGGAGAATTGCCTAACACAATTGGACAACTGAAAAACTTGGAATATCTAGACGTGTCGCATAACTTTCTTTCAGGATCTATTCCTGAGAGTGTGTGTTCATTGCCCAAGTTGCAGAATTTCAGCTTTGCTTACAACTTTATCACAGGCGAGCAGCCACTGTGCCCGGATATTCAAGAATTTGATGATCAGAGGAATTGCTTGAAAGATAGGCCAACACAAAGATCACGTTTACAATGTATGTTCTTCCTGTCTAAGCCTATTGATTGTAATGCTTTTGCTTGTCATAAGCCCAAACCTCATCCTCCTCCACCTCCACCACCTCCACCACCATCACCACCGCCCCCTTCACCGTCACCCCCTCCTCCAAGTCCTTGCATACATTCTCCACCTCCACCACCTCCTTCACTGTCACCACCACCTCTTTCTCCTCCATGTCCTTGCTTGAATTCTACACCTCCACCTCACATGCCTGCACCGCCTAAAATGTCACCACCACCACCACCACCCACTTACCGATCACCACCTCCACCACCACCCATCTACCAATCGCCACCTCCACCTCCACCACCGCCATCCACATACCGATCACCACCTCCACCACGTAATTATTCTCCACCACCACCAAAAACTCCATGGATGAACCCTCCACCACCTCCATCTCCTTCACCATGCAATGAACAACAACCTCCACCACCGCCACCAGCTCCAACATTCAATGATCATTTCCCACCAATAAATGGAGAGCCACATGGGTCTGCAGCAGCTCCGTCATTTAACTAAATAATTCTTCTCATTGATTTTATAGTTTCAGTAGTTTGGTTATTCTGTCATGTACTTAATTGAGCAACATAAGCAGGTAATTTCATCTCATAATGCAAACTCTTCTTCTTCTTCTTCCTTCCTTCTTTCTTTGATCTGACATCCTTCTCTGCTGTTTAGTCTCGACATGTAAAAGCACATTAATACTCTTAAACATTTTTTTTTTAAAAATAAACCATTATATCTATATAAGTAGATTATGATTAATCTAATTTATAAATTAAAGATCATTGAGATCAACATACAATCACACCATGAAATATTGAAAATTACTTTATATAATAATAATAATAATTCTTTTACTTCAATTTGAAAAATATTAATATGAAAAAGGTATGTTATAATTATTTTAAGACAAGTGTTAATATATTAATTAGTCTAAATTATTAAAGATCATATCAATCATATGTTAATTTTTGTATAGTGATCATATGGTTATAGTTTTATTTTTTAGCTAGATAAGAAATATATATATTTTATATGATTAATAATAAATTATTTGGCTTAATATACAGTCAAAAAGTTATCTATTTAGATTACAAGTGAATTGTATACTTAAAAATGAGCCATTTTGACTTACTGAAAGTCTAGTAAAATAAATAACATTTAATTAACTTTGAAGAATTCAAAGTAAAATTACATATGCACTTCTAGCAATAGTTGAGAATGATTTTCTCTAACATATTAAAGAAATTCAAATATCAAAAGAGATTTAGGATGAAGTAAAGTTGTCACAGTTCAAGTATGAATTAAAAATACTCCTACCATTAGATCTGATTTGATACCATTAAGTGTTATAGTTTGATTCTAATGTTTTACATATGTTTTACATGGAATATGAAGTTATGGTTGATAA
>CANYBF010448970.1:0-10869 GCA_948192965.1 Dalechampia spathulata
ACATGGAGAAATAAGGAAGGAGGAAAATCAACAAATATAAGAAAAATGTTAAATGAGATATACCGGGAATATGATATATTTCCTATGGGAATTAAACAAAAAGGAAAATGATATGGAAAGCAACAAAATAAAAGAGAAAGATAATGAATGAGAAATGGGTTCCAATTTGTTGAACTATAAGTTAAATTATGATATGAAAGACCCGGTACATGCTCATAATGAAATGGCCAAATGTTTAAAGGACAGATATGAGGGAGAATGCATAACATAAATGCATTCTCATAAAAATACATTGTTCATGAATAGATGATGATGATGCAATAAATAATATATAATTATACATCTATAAGCACATCTTGCTAATGTTTACAGAAAAACATATATACCATGATATTCATGTTTACTGTTGAATTAATATATTATTGATAACATTTGATTTGACGATGATGATATATACATGATGATAACATGTTATGTTATTATGATAATACTGATATTAAATGATGATATGAAATGTCTTAGTGATAAGGATAATTAAATAATGATTAAATGACTAATCAAGATATTTGATGATATAATGTACCAAGGTGAGATTGATTTGAATATGACTTTAGTGATATAGTAAATATGCATGAGAAATTAATAATTATGGTAAAAATCATGAATAGTATTGGAGATGATTATTAACGATAATAATTAATGACAACATGATGTTATGTTTGAAATATTCCATGATGTTTTGGAAATTTATTGATATGATGATTACTTTTATATATGAAAATAAATGAAATATAGTAGTGTTTGATTATTATGATATTTGAAATTTATACTATACTAGCACCACTGAGTTTTATACTCAGCGTTTGTCAATTGATAAACGTAGGAACAAGCAAAGCCGGGGAACAAGAACGTTAGTGGCAGCAGTTGGACAATTCAACTAACCTTATTAGTAAATGGTTTGGTTTGACTTTCATCAGGCTTCTATTCCGTAATAATCGTGCAACTTCTAAATAAAGTACTTGGCAGTAATTAAAATTATGACTAATGGTATTTGACGGTATTATTAATTATGTTGGTAATGATTTATGACGATCCCTATATATGTAAAACAATGATGTGTGTATGATAATAACTTAAATATGATGATGCTTGAAATTATAATAGTATGATAATGGACCGAATATAATTGAGGGATCGTATGCATGATTTTATATATATAAAAAAATGTTCGTATTTAATCTTAAATATATGGAATCCTTTGTAGGATGATTATTGATTTTCTTAATAGAAAATTAATAATCATGCTACAGGAGCATGTTACGCAGCCAAAAGACGTGACAACCATACACACTGAAATGGATTCCATGTTTAAAAACCAAGTTTGGACTTTGGTTGATCCACCTGAGGGGATTAAAGTCGTTAGGTACAAGTCAATCTTCAAGAAGACAAACATGGATGGTAATGTTGTTACATATAAAGTTCACTTAATAATAAAAGGTTATCAATAAAAGTAAGGAATTAATTATAATAAGACCTTTTCTCCTATAGCTATGCTTAAATCCAATAGAATCTTACTTGTTATTATTACTCATTTCAATTATCAGATATGGCAAATGGATGTGAAGACTACTTTCCTTAATGCAAATATGCTTGAGGAAGTGTATTTGACACAGCTTGACAATTTCATATCCACTTATAGGAATAAAGTATGAATACTTTAGAGATCTATTTATGAATTAAAGTAAGCATTTAGGAGCTGGAATATTTATTTTGATGAAGTAGTTAAAGAGTTTAGCTTCATTTATAATGTCGATGAACCTTGTGTTTACAAGAAAGCCAGTAGGAGTGCAATTGCTTTCTTAATATTATATATAATTGACATACTACTCATAGGAAATGATATATCTTTTTATAGAATATAAAAGTTTGGTTATCTTAACAATTCTCCATGAAAGACCTAGGATAAGCAACTTATATTTTAGGCATAACAATCTATAAAGATAGATCAAGGAAGCTGATTGGTCTTTCATAGTCTACAAACATAGATAAAATACTAACGAGGTTTAGCATGGATCTTTCAAAGAAGGGTCATATTCTTATGGTACATGGAAAATATCCTTCTAAGGATTGGTATCCAAAGACAAAAGAGGAGAAAGATCGCATGATTAGGGTTTCATACGCTTTTGTAATTAGATCCATTATGTATTCTATGTTATATACTAGACTTGATGTAGCATTCTCTTTAAGTGTTACAAGTAGGTTCCAATCCAATTATGGAGAGGAACATCGAGCGACTATCAAGAACATCCTTAAGTACTTGAGAAGAACTAAGGACATGTTCATAGTATACAGAGAGGATGATTTATTGATAATTAGATATTCTTCTATAAGTTTTTAATTAAATAAAGATGATTATAAATCACAATCAATTTATATGTTCATAATGAATGGTGGGGATATCATTTGAAAGAGTTCCAAACAAGAAACTATAGCAAATTTAACTATAGAGAAAGAGTACATTGTAGCATCAGATATAACTAAGAAAGCTATTTAGATCAGGAAGTTCATTCATAAACTTGGAGTGGTTCCTTCTAGTGCTAGTCTTATTCCTCTATTATATAATAATAATGGAGCTATAGCACAAACAAAGAAGCTTAGGTCTCATCAGAAGTCTAAGCATGTACTCAAGAGATACCATTTGATTAGAGATATCATTAGTAGAGGAGAAGTAGAAGTTAATAGAGTTTCCATACAGTAAAACATAATGGACCTCTCACTAAGGCATTAGCATAGAGCAACCATGATAAACATGTAGCTTCAATGGGGTTGAAGTTCATGAATGATTAACTCTAGCACAAATGGGAGTTTATTGGTGTATACTTTAAAGCATCATATTTTCTATGTAATTGAATATTCTATCAATAAAATGCATTATTCATTATTTAGGTATAATATTTACTTAGAGTATTAAACTAAATAATGAAGTCCAAGGTATTGGAATAGTACAAGGAAAATTCATAAAGAGTTTATGATATAAGATTCTTATTGTATGCAAATAATCAGTATCTAAATTACCCTGACCATAGTATTAATAATATTGGACATTATTAATGTAGGTAGATCAATACATGTTATACTTCCGTTAAGGGGTGATTCTCATTCACTATGACATGAGTTGCTAAAGTATACATATGGATGAATAATATAATATTGGTTCATTGGAGGCCTTATCAGTGAGATTTCATATGAATTATTAATCTATGTCTATGAAATACATATCTCACTTATATCAGTAGTGCAAGTATCCTTAAACTTATATCAAGGTTATCTTTACCATGAATTATTATACTTTGACTCCTATGCTTTATTCCTCAAAAGGAGGTATTCATAGTTGGGAGGTTGGGTATAGTATGAAGTAGTTAAAGATATTTGTATATCAATAAAGGATTCACCATCTTGAATTAAATGTATGGTTTTTATCTTAATGATGCATCTAGTAATCTTTGATTCAAGAATCTCTAGTCAAAATGGAATGCCTAAAAGGGAATGAATTCAGAGAGGCATTTTGGGAATAAAGATTATTATACATGAAACATCAAGTTTAGGGCATGATCTAACATGTTTGATCATATATTCAGTTGACATTAATCCATACTCAAACCTAAATTAGAGAATAGATGGTGAAAGGAATTCATTACAATGATATCTAATATGCAAAGGTTGTAGTCAAAGTAATGACCTCTTGACATTTGGATAGTTTTGATGTATGATGAGACTTTGCTCATGACTTATATATAATGTTATTAAATAAGATTCAATAACATTATAATATATTACCAACGTGTCAAGAACCCAAAAGGTAGCATATAAAAGTTAGGGGGATTAGAAATAAAGAGAATGAATGTTGATTCAATATAAGATATTGTTTCATGGTTATAATTTAACTTTAATTTTTCATTTTTATTAGATAGGGCATGAAAAGAGTTTTAATTGGATACCAAGATCATGGAATTTGGATAAGTAAAACTCTAGATATGCATGATACAAGTTTGCATGTGTAGTGTACATGCCATGCACGTGATTATGCATGTGTAATGCACATGTCATGCATGTGATTATGCGTATGCATGTGTCACATGACTTGCATATGCATGAATTGATTGAAGGAGGATGGTCATGTGATTGTCACATGTCTAATTAGGGTTTTGAGATGTGTAAGACACATCATATGTTGAGTGGATTAAGTCATTGTATGTGTTTTGACATGTAACCTATACAGTCAATCTTATTGCCACCTAAGCTCTATTAGGTTAATTAAAATGTGATTTTAGGTTTACAAAAATATAACTCTTTTCCACCTAAGCCTTATTAGGTTAATTAAAATATGATTCAATTGAAAACTTCCTGTTATACCTTTCTATTCTACTTTTATTTCTACTAGTCTTTGAAATGAATCTTTATAACTATGATTACTAATTTGATTCTTTACTTGTGTGGATAGTTTGAAGATCCTTTAAGTTAGAGATTAGAAATGTTTGCTATAAATTTTTTGATGAATAAGATTAAAGGAAATTAACATTTATATAAGTGTTACTAATCTTATATCATGACCTCTTTAATATGTTTTAATGTATAGTGATTGCAAAGATCCATGAAAAATGTATTTTTATAAAATTTTTAAATGTTTCCACTACCTACCAATCATGTTTTTCACTAATAAATGACATCTCCATACAAATTGTATATAGTCTGTTTCCATTGTAAGCTAATAATCACTTTGGTGTAAGATCTTTCTATACAAGGTGAAAATATATCATAATTAATGTATGATGAGCATGGAGTTAGAAAACTAAATCATATGCGCTTGTGTTATTCCCCGGGTTACCTAAGAAGAATTGGTTTCCATTAAAATTAAAATCTAATTAAAAGATCTAGATGAGTAATGGTTATTATATGTTGGTTCCATAATTAAATAGAACAGTCATCGAAGAAGGAATTCTTGAAATAAGAAACTAGAATTATTAAATAGAGTGCTAATATGAAATAAAATCAATAAAATAGTAACAAGAATTCATATACTTGAAGCCATGAGAATGGTGTTTTATTATAGGTAGGCTAGAATAATTATGTTTATATAAAAACTAAACAATATTTAATCAAAATGTTATAGACAAGGTGGCCCTTAGCTTGCCACATGATTTTCATAAATTGAATATGGTACATAGTAATATAAATGTCATGACATGGTCTTAAAAGGAGCTAAAGTAAGAAGGTACATAAATTTGCATTTACCTACTTAAAAATCACTAATGAACATAGAAATATGGGCTTGATCATAATACAAAAATAGAAGAAATGAATCTAATACTTTTATAAAATGTTGATTTTATTGAAATAGGTGGCATCATAAATTGAATTTTGTTTCAAAGGATTAGTAAATGTATAAGTTTGTCCTTCTTTACATATGAGTAAATATATAAGCTTTATCATGACATATCCACAAGGAAAAAGAAATAAAAAGTAGTACTAATTAATAAACATTGAATCAAGCATCTTTATGTTCTACCAATAATGATAATTAACTTGGTTAATACAAAAATTAAATTTTATAAATATGTGTACAAAAGGAAGTCTTATTGAATTAAGTTATAAATAAAGGATGACAAAACTATAACACATAAAGTGTGTGTGTGTGTATTTTTTGGAATATTCTTATAATCCCTACGATTGAAATACTAAGAACACATATATCAAATATAAATAATAAAGACATAGATGTTTTTGTTTCACATAAAGATAAAGGGGAAGATAAAATAGGTATGTGCTCAAGGATGTTAAACTATATCAATACTCAATAGGAATATTAGCAATGGTAAGTCATCTATGATTAATATGCATAAATGATTAATAATTAGAATGTAAACAACATAAGATATAAACCATATTTCTAAGATTATGAAATATTATTTATATGGTTGGTGCTTAATAATTATGAATTAAGGATAATTAGCATAAATTATGTTTATGCTTAGTCTCTACAAACTCATAAATGAAATTAATAAGTAAGCAAAGACTTATTTGAAGGAAACACCTTATAAATAAATTAATGGTTAATGGTTATTTGTTGCTTGTTGATTATTTGTTAATTTTATCTGAAGATGTGATTATAATGAGATGGAAATGAGAATTATTCGATAAGTTAATTATTTATAATCATGATAAATTATGTATGCCTCATACATGTGTTAGTTTGATATATATAGATATAGATTGATGCTTCTTATTAGAAAATTATAATTATTTATTTAAATGTGCATAATCATGATAACTGATTATGTTTTGTTAATTGTATAACAAAGCTAAATGGGTAAGTTAAGAGTATATCTCATAAACATTAAATGTTTTCATGCGATGTAATTAATATAAATATTAATAATGAGATGCCAATGCAATCAATGTACATTTATTATTAGTGTTTGATATGCATTATAAATCAAATTTGGATGGCCATAAATGCTTCTTATAAGTCCATTAATTGGGTATTCATATAATTATGTGATGTTTGAAAATAGAGAATTCAAGAGAATCTAATAGAGTATAATAGTTTATCTAAGGTTACTATTGATTACTATTAAATCATAAGTAGTTATGAATACCTAATGACATGATGGTTGATAACCCTATAAGGATTCATTCTTTTTATAAGAATTATGATAATTTATTTACGCATGGAACATTTATGGTGATTCATAGATATATATTATGAGTTGATGGTTGTAGATATACATTATAATTATGTTTAATAATTATTAAATTGAGAAATGACATTAATAAGCAAATGAAAGGCTCACTTAAATGAAAATATACTATGAAATATATATTGATTAATAACTCAGCTATCATATATATACTGAATGTTATTTATATTTGGAAATTTGATGTTGTTATGATGAAAATGATAATAATTGATAAAGTAATAGTTGTGGAAGGTAATGCATCATATTTCATTAGCATAAAATATGGTGGAGGAATAAAGGAAGTAATATATCTATGATGAAGGAACAAAGGAGGTAATATTTGTATATTATGGAGAAATAAGGGAGGTGAATATGTACTAGATAAATAAAATATATGATATATGTGGAATTAGTACAGATTATGTGTAATTAAATATAGTCATATGGAAACCTAGAATTACTACTTGGTATCCTAGGGATATCAAGCCTTGTAAACATTGTTATAATGACAAAATAAAGAAAGGGATGATAAAGGAAGCATATGATGTATAATTATATTCATTGATATTTTATATAACATTCCATAGTATATAATACACCATTATCATAACATTTGATATGTGGGTTAAGAATATGGTTGATCAAAATAGTTATTATATGACTTTTATAATATGATCAAAGATTGTGATATGATTTACTACATAATTATGACATTAATACTTTATCCATTATATTATACTTTCCTTGCCTATAATTAAAAATAGTCATATGGAAACCTAGGGTTACCACTTGGTATCCTAGGGATATTAAGCCTTATAAACATTGTTATAATGATAAAAAAAAGAAAGGGATGCTAAAGGAAGGATATGATGCATAATTATATTCATTTATATTTTCCATAACATTCCATAGTACATAATACATCATCATCATAATATTTGATATGTGGGTTGAGAATATGGTTGATCAAAATAGTTATTATATGACTTTCATAATATGATCAAATGTGATATGATTTTCTACATAATTATGACATTAATACTTCAAAATGGTATATGATACACCATCATCATAACATTGTACTATACTTTCCTTGCCTATAATTTTTAACGTACTTGGAATTATTAATGAATATGTGGTTGAGAAGAGGATGTGTTAATTCCCTATTAATGATTTTAGTATATTAGACTATGTCCTTAGTAAGTATGTGATCTCAAGTGTTTTATAATGTTTATCTTTAGGAGTGTGGAGGGGTGAAGGAACAAAGTATGTATTATATTCCTCCATTTTCTATCATTTCATCATTTCTCTGTGAATTCACCATTTTTTCTGTTAATTCATCTTCTTTTTATAATCACATCAATCTCTATTTCTGATTATGTACAATCTATATTGGGTATATTTTTAATAATTTATTTTCTCAATATATCTTAGTATCATTTTAATATATAAATATACTAACATTTTCCTTATGCCTCTTTTTTATAATATACAAATATACTAACGTCATTTTTATTTCTCCCTTTAGATATATATTTATATGTATATTCATATATGTAACTATGCTTTCCTTATTTTTTCTCAATGTCATGCTAATGATATATGATGCATGACTTTATCATGTATGCATTTATATGATGACGACATAGTTATAAATCAATAACATTTCTGAATACATATATATATCGCATATCTAACGTTAATACATAATAGTCAAATATTCACAATACTTTGCATTGTTTCATAATGTTATGCTTGTATCTTTAAGCCTTTTATTTACTTATGAATTTCATTTAAAGGTTAATTAATATTAGATATAAACTTATTTTTGCTTTCCCTTTATTCGTTTGTATAATTGGAGTAGTAACCCTCTTATCTTCTTTGCTTGTTAGACATAAATTGTATATCGTATAAATTATGTGTATTATATAAACATTTAGTTTATATTATATTTAAATATCTTCGTATATATCATGCTATCTATTCCTTTTTAAGGCATTTAATAATCTGGTAATGTTCATGCTCCTTAACTATATGCATCTAAATATACACATTGTGCATATGAAACATACCTTGCATTAGTTAAATATTTATACCATTAATAATTAAATTGCTTTTAGGTGAGGAGGTGTCACGTCTTTCGGTTGCGTAACATGCTCCCATAGAATGATTAATAACTTCCTAACCAAGGAAGTCAATAATTATCCTACAAAGGATTTCATACATTCTGTACACAATTTATATATATATATATATATATATATATATATATATATAAATCTCAAACATTCAATCTTAATACTATATCCAATCTACTTATCATTCCCAGGTTTTACCTTAACATCATAATTAAGTCATCACCTTATTAAAGTTATAAACATACACATATTATTATTTTACATATTTTTATGATTGTCATAATTCATTACTGTTATAAATATTAATACTATCAACTTAATTTAATTAATGTGATAGTACTTAGTTTATGGAGTTGCATGAGAATTTAGAAAGATAGAAGTCTGAAAGAAACCAAACCCTTTACCAATATCTTATTGATATGTCCAGTTGCTACCACTAACGTTCTTGTTCCCCGGCTTTACTTGTTCCTGCGTTTATCAATTGACAAACGCTAAGCATAAAACTCAATGGTGCTAGCACAATAATATCATAACATCATATATATCATATATCATATCTAACAATTTTAGAAAATCTCATAATTCAAAAATAACATAGAATCTTCATTTAATTAATCATAAAACATATCTATGTTAATATCATATTATCATTTATTATATATCATTATCATTAATATATTTATTTATCACTATTCATGATCTTATTTAACTATATTACCATAATATTGTGATATATCATCACTAAATTTCATATTCAATTATCGTCTCATTCATATTGACTTGTTAATAAATATGAATGTCATGTTTATGTATTGATTATAATCAATATCATGATATGCTCAGAAGTGTATATATATATGACTTCATACATTTCTTCATGAATAATATGAATATGTATTTATGTTATACATTCTTCCTCTTATCCATTCGTAACAATCAAACCTTTTACTTTAAATACGCATTTACTGGGTCTTTCATTAATATCATAACTGTAGTTAAATCATTTGAGCTCATTATTTTCTTCTTTCCTTTCATATCTCTTTTCATATCTTAATCATTTCTATTTTTAATTCTCACAGGAATTTATATCATTTTACCCAGTATAAATCATTCAACATTTTTCTCATATCGATTTACTTATTTTCTTCCTTATTTCACCATGTCATGCTATGTCATGTTTCATGTTTAATGCATTATGTTCATGTCATGATTAATGTATGATAACATATCATAATTGATTTTATAATGTCATTGCATTATTATATCATCACCTCTTTGATCATTTAATGATCTAGGGCATTCAAATCAACTAGCACAAGCCTAGAATGTCCTTTCTTTTATTTAAATCCTTTGTTGGCACGTGAGGATTATCCACAGAATTACCTAATCATAATGCAACGTTCATCCATTATTTCACATTGATAATACTATTCAAAACTCATTAATCAACTCATATAAGTTAAATTCTCTTATCTTATTATAACATTATCTAAGGAATCTTATTACTATTTTTAATAGTAATTTACTATTCTATTAACTAAATTGATTATCATATAATTTTAAATCCAATTATAATATATATAACATCTTCTTATTATAATTATAATACCACTGAATATTGCACTTATTTAACCCTTAATTAACATATCATATAATTTCTTTATAATATCAATTAACTTATTAAGTTATTAAACTTCTTAATAACTCTTAATTAAAAGATCAAATAAATCTTTAGTATAAATCTCATGTAATAACCATACTATATAATTTCCTTTTTAACTTATCCTTTTTAAATTCTACTCTGCCAATAGATTAAACTCTTAATAATCATATCATACTATTGATTATCCAATTCATTAAACTCCTTATTAATAATTATCATACTTATCAATCTTTCTAATTCTTATTTATAATTTATCATAAACTGCTTAGTATTATATAAGTCATACATCATTATATACTCCAATTTAGTCAACATACTTTGACTTTAATCA
>CANYBF010449070.1:0-12919 GCA_948192965.1 Dalechampia spathulata
TATTATTAATATTCCAAATAATTAATGTTAGTATTATTCAATTTAATAATAATAATAATAATAATAATAATTACTTTTTTCATTTTTATTCAATTATTATTATTCAATATAATTAATCATTATTTAATCATTTATTATATTTTTAATCATATTATAAAATTAAATTAATCATTACTTAATCATTTATTACATTATTAATTATATTATAAAATAAAACTAATAATTACAATATTGGATAAATGGACAACTTGGCCGCCGTTCAAACCGGCGGCCAACTTTTGTTATGCCACCTGTACTTGGCCGCCTTTCAAACCGGCGGCCAACTTCAACACGTCAGCACTTTTTCGCCACGTGAGTTGGCCGCTGGTTAAACCGGTGGCCAACTCAAAAAACACACCAAACCAAGAATTTTTTTCATTCTCACACCAAAAGAAGAATTTTTGAAAAAATTTGCACCAATTTGGGAAATTGCCCATCTTTAAATCATGCAACCTAGAATCATAAATTTAAATTTTAATTAAAATTACTTACTACCATCAAGTAATCACTTCTTAAAACCCTCATTTAACTCTTAATTCACTTAATTATCGTATGCGTCAAATTCCTTATTAACTTTTAGGCCATAAAATTGAATTATCAATCTTAAGAGTTCATTTTCCTTATCCTTTAATTATTAAACTCTAAAATCATTAGCAACTTCATAAATTAATCTTATAACTTAAATTAATTCATCTTATCTTAATTATTTACTCAATTATTTACTCATTAATCTTGCCAAACCTTTAATTAAGCATTTTAATTTACCATTTTGATCACATTAGTTCTTGAATATTCTGCCATGCTAAGAAAAATCATATCACAACCCATAATCCACTAATTTTCCATCATTTTACAACACTAATTTTTTTTCTAAATATCAAACCAAAAAGCTAAAACTCTAAAATCTCATCTAACCATTTTGCCTTATCATGTATCAACACAAAACAATTTGGCCAAATTAAGTTCATACTAAAAAGAATTCGGCCTTCTCCATAAAACACACAAAACACGTGGATAAAGAAGGATTTATCACTAAACTAAACTTACCATTAAATAAAATGACCCAAATGAACCAAAACTTTCTTTTCTTTACTTCTTCATTCGATCCTTAAGGATCCAAGCACCAACACTTAATCTTAAACTTCATACTTCAACCCATCTCCAAAAACCCACATGTGTATACCTTTTAACAAGATCTAACAAACAAAACCAAGAATTAAACATCAAACAAATCACAGTTTTGTAAAGAAACCTTTGCATCAATTAATTTTGATTCCATATTTGAAGACAAAGAATGAAAAATGGTTCGGCCTTTTCAAAGAACCCAAAAGAAAATAATGATTTTCGGCCAAGTTTAAAGAAACACTTACAAATCTTGCTAGATCTTGAAGAATAACCTGAAAAATAGAAGAAAGAGGTGCAGTTTTAAACCTTCCTTGAAGAAAGAGTTCAATTTCTTCATAACAAGAAGAAGATGAAGTTATCTTGATCATTTCTTAAACCAAACATGTAGCTTTTGTCTAATACATGAAGTTTTAAGAAAGAAAAAAAAATGAAGAAGATGAAGTAAGGTTTCCATGGAAGAGAAATGAAGAACCCGTATAAGAAGGGTGAAGGAAAAAGGAGGATATGTAGAAGAAAGAAAGATATTTTTGGTCATAAGAAGAAAATACCAAATGAGTGGCTTTCTTAAAATGAAAAGACCCAAAACCGTATAAGTATAAGGCAAACCATCATATACCCCTAAATTCACCCTAAATTCATACTAATTTAAATTTAAGACACATATACTACAATTTTCCTTCTTTAAATCCCTCAAAATACCCTCAAAATACGTATGAATAACATCCATACATTTTTTTAATAATCCAAAATACCATCCACCAACTTAATATAAATTAAATCTTCTAATTTTTCCTATTAAATAAATCAAATACCATTTTCTTTTATTTTGTTATTATTATTCTTTTCCATCCAATCACACCACTCCCCAAATCTCCTTTTTCAACTTCCAATACCCTAATAAAATAATCCTCTCTCTACACAATCCCCATACCTAATATAATATTTTTAAATCCAACTCACCTAATTTCTACCTAATCATTTATTTTAAATAACTTATTATATTTTCATTCTTTATTTCATTTTCATCTTATATTTCATATTTAATAGTTTATTCATTCATATTTATATATTTTATTTATTTCATCTTATATACACATTATTTAATGAATATTTTGATTTCCATATTTCCTTTTTATATTGTAAATACATTACACTATGTAATATTTCTTAAATCATATCAATCCATTTTTTTATACTAATACATATTTAAATACCATACCTTCGATATATTTATACATCTCTTAAATACTTCATTTATCCTAATTGTATATATATATTTATTTATACATATGCATTTCATTCGTATTAATTTATTACATAATTTCCTTAATCAGAAATAATTAATATTCAAAATATATTAAATTTCATCTAAAATTCTATTTTCTAATATCTTACATATGTACATATATTTTATTATTTGATTGCATGTATGTTCAATTAATTATTTATTTTTACCCTCTCTTAATACATACTTAATTACTAAATTATGTATATTCATTATACACTTATAATTTATTTATTTATTTTAAATACTTATACGTACAATTTCATATACAGGTTCTTATATGTTAATTCAATTATTTTAAGCATACATGCATACATACATTTTTCTATAAAAATATACATACACTTAATTTATTGTCTTAATTAATCATTTGTATAATTCATTTATACGATCCCTAATCATTCATAATTATTAAATTATGCATACTCCATATACAATCATAATTTATCTTAATTCCTAAATTGCATGCATTTCTTTACATACGTAAATTATCATGTCTCAATATATGTGCATTTAATCGATCACCTTAATTAAATACGCTTACATTTATTATGCACGTTTGACTTAATTTGCTATCAAAATATTGTCATTCCTTAATCCCGATAAATATTTCTTTTTTTCATTAAAATATTTATAAACTATCACCTTGAAAGGCATAAATTTTTCATAATTTCACATCGTCACCTAATTTTTGATCGTATAGAGAGAATTTTCATCACCTAATTATTATTTTTGTATGTGTTAAAAATGAGGGTGTAACAAACAACAACTATGATTATCTCAACAACTACTGCTAGAAAATTATTGATACAGGGTTGTGAAGTATTTTTAGCATATATGATAAATATACGAATAGATAGTGTGAAGCTCAATGAAATACCTACAAGTTATGATTCTTTAGATGTCTTCCTAGAAGAATTACCAGGATTACCATCAGTTAAGGAAGTAGAGTTTGAGATTGAGGTAATACTATGTACAAAGTTGATATTGATTACACCTTATCGCATGGCACCAATAAAATTAAAAAAGTCAAAGACTCAGTTGTAAGAATTATTAGACAAAGGATTTATCAAACCGAGTGTGTCACCATGGGGAGCACTAGTATTATTCATTAAAAAGAAAGATGGCACACTATGATTGTGTGTATATTATAGACAGCTTAATAAAGTCATAGTGAAGAATAAGTCTTCCTTACCATGAATTGATGATTTATCGATCAATGGAAAGATGCTACAATATTTTTGAAGATAGATTTATGATTAGGTTATTATCAACTCTAGGTTAAGGATAATAGTACAATAAAGATTGCATTTCAAACTTGGTATGGTCATTATGAGTTCTTAGTGATGCCGTTTGGCTGATTAATGCATTAATAACATTACGGAATAAAGAAGAACATGATTTTGCATCTTTGAGTTGTATTATAAACATTACGGAAAAAATAATTGTATGACAAGCTGTCTAAATATGATTTTTGGTTAGAACATATGTCTTTTCTAAGGCATATGATATTAGTATATGGTATTAGAGTTGATCTTAGTAAAATTGAAGCAGTTATTAATTGACAACCATTGAAGAATGTTAGTGAAGTCTATAGTTTTCTAGGTTTAGCTGGTTACTATAGATGATTTGTTAAGGAATTTTCCATGATTGTTGTACCACTTCCTCAATTGCTTGAAAAAGATGTTCCTTTTGAATGGATAGATAGATGTTAGAAGAGTTTTAATTGACTAAAAGAATGCTTAACCAAAGCTCCAATGTAAACTTTGCCTACTCGAGGTAAAGATTACATTATATATAGTGATGCACCTTTGAATGGGTTGGGTTATGTATTAATGCAAGATCAAAAGGTGATAGCGTATGCTTCCGGATAGTTGAAAACACATGAGAGAAATTATTTGACATATGACTTGGAGTTAGTAGCTATAGTATTTGCATTGAGAAAAATGTTACATTTATATTGAGAAAAATGTTACATTTATACAGATCATAAAATTTTGAATTATTTGGCCATACATAAAGAGTTGAATCTAAGATAGGCACTAGATAGAATTGATTAAAAACTATAATTGCTTGATTGATTATCACCCAAGGAAAGCTAATTTGGTAGCTGATGCACTTAGTAGGAAAAACATTTTCTAGTTTACAGGTTACGATATTGATGTTAGTTTAGGAGGTACAATGATAAAATACTTTGCTTGAATTTCAACTAAATGGTAGCATATTTGCACAGTTACAGGTGAAGCTATTATTGATTGACCACATAAAACAAGCTATAATAGTCAATGAAGAGTATAAAAAATACATGCATAAGGTATAGATAGGCAAGCAAATAAACTATTTTATTTATTTTGATGGACTATTATAGAATAAAAATAAGAAGTGTGTACTTATAAATCAAGAGTTAAGGAGATAGATACTTCAGGAAGCCCATGATTCACTATATTCTTATCATATAGGTTGTACAAAAATGTATAAAGATTTGAAATGATATTATTAGTGGTCAGGGATAAAGAAAGGTATTATAGTGTATGTAGCTTGATGTTTGACTTGTCAAAAGGTAAAAATAGAACATTAAGTACCAACTCGATTGCTTAATCCACTATCTATACCAGAGCAAAAATGAGAGTGAGTTACTATGGATTTTGTAACAAGGTTACCTCTAATACAGAGGAAACATGATGTAGTTTGGGTAATAGTAGATAAATTAAGAAAGCTAGTACATTTTTTAATTATATAGATGGATTATAGATTAGAATAATTCATAGAACTTTACATACAAGAGATCATTAGATTACATGGAATTCCAGTATCTATAGTGTCAGATCGAGATCCTCGATTTACTTCAAGATTTTAAGAAAGTATCCAAAGAGCTTCAAAAACTAGTGTGCACTTTAGTACAGCTTTTCACCTATAGATAGATAGTCAATCTGAGAGAATTATATAGATATTAGAAGATATAGCATGTGTTCTTAAATGGAAAGATAGTTAACATAGATATTTACCATTGATGGAATTCACATATAACAATCGTTATTAATCTAGCATACAGATAGCTCTATATGAAGCACTATATAAAAGAAGGTGTACAACACCACTTAATTAGGATGAAATTAAGGAAAGAAGACTGTTAAGACTATTAGGACTCAATGTAGTACAAGAAACTGAAGACAAAGTCAAATTGATAAAAAAATGATTGAAAGCTACATCAGATAGATAAAAGTCTTACATTGATTTAAAACGAAGGGATATTGAATATAATGTGGGTAACAAAGTATTTTTGAAAGTGTTACCTTAGAAACAGATAATGAGATTTGGTAAAAAGAGCAAGTTGAGTCCTATATTCATTAAACTGTATGAAATACTTAAATGGATTGGACCATTGGTGTACCAATTGGCGTTATCATCAGAGTTAGATAAAATACATAACGTGCTTTATGTTTCTATGCTTTAAAGGTACAAGTCAGATCCATCATACATAATCTTAATAAAAGTTATCGAGATTTAGATTGATCTTATGTATAATGAAGAACCCATAGCTATTATGGCTAAAGAGAACAAACAGTTAAGAAACAAACAAACCCTTTTAATAAAAGTGTTATGGAATCATCATATGGGTCAAGAACAGAGTTGAAAATGAGAAGCCGATATGAGACAACAGTACTCCCAGTTATTCATGGACTAGTAAGATTTAAATTTTGGGACATAATTTTTTTTAAGGGGGAAAGAGTCATCACACCCATTAGTTTATTACTTACTTAGTAATATATATATATATATATATTGGAGTTTATATTTTACCAATATTGGACCGTTTACTTTACCAAATATAGGTGGAGCTCATTAAATAGATAATATATTATTAATTGAATATAGAAATGATATAAGTTAAAACACCAATAATAAATCATATTAATGATATAATATCAGTTAATGTTCTATTAGTTGTTTTCTGTCTTTTATACGGCTTTTTAGTCATAGTATAATATAGTCCTGCAATGGATCGGAATAGTCCTTATCGGATCAGAATAATATAATCGTGATAGGAATAATTTAGATCTGAACAGTATTTTAATTTTAGTACGTGGCGTTGTTACCAACAGTACAAGAGATTCCCACCACTGGGCTTTATACTCTCCTTTGGACCAATAGTCCGCAACCGTTGTTTTCCAGCCAATATACTTTAATCGGAACAGTTTAATTTTAGTCGGAATAGTAATATCGGAACAGTGTTTTAAATTTTCTTTTATGATTGAGAAGATCAGCCTAAGCCGCAACTCAAGAGCATACTCAGGTTTAACCGATTTTATTTTATGAAAACAGTTTTACACATAGCATGCAACAGTCATAACATACAGTTGGTTTAAGGGTTCCTGCAACCTTAACCTGGACGTATGTGATGATGTTGAACTTTTACTGGAGGATGACGTACTGGACGCTGTTGACTCCATATCCGAGCTAGACTGTTTTTTAGTTCTTCTGCTAGTTGCTTTCCTGGATGAGCCTTTACTGATGGACCTTTTACTTGTTGATTCTTCTTCTTTTACATCTTGCACCTTTACTGATTCAAATTGACTCATCATTTGTTGACAAATCAGTTTGTATTCTTCTGGAGTTTTAGCCATGGCGAGTAAGGCCTATCCCTGAGCCTTTTGGGCTCCAAAGGTGGGCCTGTCTTCCAATGTTACTTTACTTGCATATGACACCATTGGAAACTACTTTTGTTTAAATATCCATTCTCTTATTGATGCTTATGTGGTGGTATTTTTGAATGCTCCCCACCATTTTATCTTGTGCTTCTTTACCAGACTTGGAATAGTAGTTCCTGACGTATTTTGTACATCGAAGAACCACTGGTATACCCAAGGAACAAAAAATGTCATACTGAAATACATCAAATATGGTATATATAATTGTACCGGGTTTGGTTTAAAATTAGCTTTAAAATACTGATATAAGTGAAGTAATTCTGAGGAAAGGATTTCCTCACAAATACCTCTATACTTCCACCACTGTAAAAACCAATTTGGAAACCTTGTGGTGGTTTTAAAAATATTATTTTGATCAAAATATATCAACCACGAATGAGAGGTGGTTGGGTTTTGAATACTAAATACATATGACCATGCCTCTATATAATTATAATAATTATACTCATTGAATCTTAACTTTAAATTTTTAAGTTGTATACACGTATACAAATTTTTTGTAGGCCAATCACTTGGGTGAATAACCCTTTTTATTTATAATGAAGAATAGGCTATAATATTTTTATCGTATTTATCAAATGTATGTTTTATTTTTACAGACTCTGTTTCTATCAAAATATTATAATAGTACTCCTGAGTTTTTCCAAAATCCCTTGGTTTAAAATACCAACTCTCAGGATAATATTTTTGAACTATCTCCCATGGGTTTATATCGTTATAACCATATTCTATTACAAATTCAAATTCAAAATTAGGTTTAAAATACCATTTATGAAATGCTGAATTATACCCATATGAGATTTGAATTTTTGGCAAATCCACAGCCTTTAACGGATTTGATGAGTCTTTACTGTCAACCATTTGCAACGGACTAGCCGTACCATAAGAGGGTACGATCCCTTTTAAGTTTGGTTCCATACTTGAGTCTCCTGTGGAAGAAGATGCCATACCTTGCAATGCTTTAATCACTTCTAGGGATTGACTTAATTGTTCAATCCACTGTTTAATATCTATTGGGCTTTTATCTGATGGGCTGTTTTGGGCTTTACTAGTTTTATCTGAACATTCTGATAGGGCTTTATCTGTGGAATTTAGGCTTGATTCTTTCTCCTTTCCTTTATTCTTCTTTTGGCCCATGATTCTGTAGAAATTCCCTTGTTAGAAAATCTGGTATATTGTTGTTGCTTCCTTTAATAAATTCAATATCGAAATCAAAAATGCTTAAAAGAGCTTGCCATCTAGCAAAAATTTGCTTAGAAGCAAGGTTTTTAACATCTTTTAACAAAACATCTTTAGCTGACTTACAATTGATTCTTATTAAAAATTTTTGATTTAATAAATCTGACTGAAATTTATTTATACAAATAACAATACTTAAAATCTCTTTTTTAATGGTCGAATAATTTAACTGTGCTTGATTCCAGTGCCCTGATGTAAATTGAATAATATTTTCATTATCATTTATCCTCTGTTTTAAAATGCCTCCATAACCTATGTCTGATGCATCCGTTTCCACAATTTTTAATGCTGTTGGATTAGGAATATATAAACATGGGATTTCTTTTACCAATGATTTTATGTGTTTTACCAATTCTGAATGCTTGTCTGTCCATGGACCTGCATTCTTTTTTAATCTATCATGAAGCGGTTTTATTAATCTATTTAAATTTGGATAGAAATCAATTACATAATTTAAACATCCAAGAAATCGCTGAAGTTGAGTTTTATTTGTTATTTCATCTGGAAATTTATCTCCGAAAATCATTATTCTTTCTATAGGTTGAATTATTCCCTGTTCAATATAATGTCATAAAAACCTGGTTTTAGTTTTAAATAAATCCATTTTAGTTTTAATTAGTGCTAATCCATTCTTTTTTATAACCATGCAGAACATTTTTAAGTGTTTAAAATGTTCTTCGATGGTTTGGCTAAATACCAAAACATCGTCAATATAAACTATGCAAAATTTTGAATAAGGATTGAAAATTTCATTCATGATTCTCTGAAATTCTGATGGTGCATTTTTTTATCCAAATGGCATAACATTCCATTCATATTGCCCAAAAGGAACAATAAATGCTGTTTTATACCTATCTTTATTATGAATTTGAATCTGCTAATAACCTGACTTCATATCAAATTTACTGAAAATGTTTGCATTATATAATTTATTTAAAAGATCTTTTTTATTCGGGATTGGATATCTTATCCATTTTAGTGCTGTGTTTAATGGTTTGTAATTAATTACTAGCCTTGGTGTTCCTCTTTCAATTTCTGCACTTTTATTTACGTAAAATGCTGCACATGACCAAGGACTACGTGATTTACTAATCAATTTTTTATCCTCCAAATCTTTAATTTCTTTTTTACAATATTCAATTAAATCTGGTCCCATTTGAATAGGTCTTGCTTTAGTTGATATCGTTTTCTCATCAAAATTATCCTCATATGGTAAGTCCACTATATGCTGTTTCCTATTCCAAAATGCATTGGGGTGATCTGTACATAATTCTTTTTCCATATAATTTTTTAAGTTTTCTATTTTATTTTTTATAAAGTCTGTTGCCAATTGATTTTTAATTCTATTAAAATGCATATTATTTTTAAAATCCTTTAAGTCTTCTGTTCTGGATTTTATTAATGAATTTATTTCCATTGTTCTGATCGAATGTGCCTTTATTAAATTTAAATTTTTTCTTTTAGATTTTTCTGTAAATTCTAATCTTACTGTTTTATTCTTAGTTTTAAATTTTATACAATCTTCTTTTACTGAGTAAGGCGTTATGAGGTTTATAAATGGTGTTCCTAGAATTATCATGTGATTTATTTGTGAAGATAATAAAAATACAGTTTTAATTTCTAAATCCTAATTTACCATTAATGCTTTAGTTTTTCCTAAAATGTTTAAACTTGTTTTATTTGCTGTTGTTAACTTTTCTTTAGTTTCCTTCCAAAATCGTTTAGGTACTAAACTAGATTTTATGCAATTTAAGTCTGCTCCTGTATCGAATAATGCTATAGTATCTATTATAAAATCTTCTGACAGTTTAATTGTTAATTTTATCAAATATTTTCTTGAAGTTATTTCTTGTAATAATAATATAAAATTACTATCTATTTCTTCATTTTCTAATTGATTTATCTCTTCATTATCATTTTTATCTTCGTCTTCTTCTGAAGATGATGAGCTAGAAATTAATTGTTCTTCTAAAAATTTTATTCTTTTTGCCTCTTTTTGAAGTTGTTGTTTTAATTCTTTAACCTCACCTTTTATAGTTTTAATTTCTTTTTGTAAATCTTCCATTGAAGTTTTTTCTTTTAACCCTTTATTTTTACTTAATATTGCAGTTAAATCGTAGGTTTGTTTATTTATCTTGGGAACAATTTCCTTTACCTTATCTTCTTCAAAACTTTTAATTAGTTGTTTAAGAAGTTTTTCTTTAATATTATTATCCTCAATATTATTTATTATTTCTAATAATGAATTCTGTTCTTTAGTTAACATATTTATTGATTTTTCTGAAGAACTTGTTGTTATTAATTCATCAATTTGATTCTCGCTTCCTGTTATTTCTGAGTCTGATGTTTCTGAATTTATGTATAATTCTTGAATTTTATTTAGTACTTCTTCTTCTAAATTTAATTCATTTAGTTTTTTTATTAAACCTACAAAATTTAGATGTATGTCCCTTATTACCACAATTATAACATGTTAAATCTTTAAATGATTTTTTACCCTGAGGTTTATTTGTTTGTACATTTTTTCTATATTTTTTATAAGGTTTATAACTTTTCTTTTTATAATATTCCTCTTTACTAGGTTTTGCAATATATCATTTTTTATGATACTTATTCTTTTTATAATATTTTTTAGGTTTATAAGTTGAACATTCACCATTACACTTTTTACATTGGGTTATACTATAATCAAATTGTTTACAGAATGATCCTAATTCTTTTTTAGTTTTATGCATTTCATATTTTAAAGTTCTTTGAAGTTTTAAGTCCTGACAAATTTGTAATCCTTTCTTTTGAATTATACTAATTAGTTGACCATATGTTAATTTATTGTAGGGTATTGGATTTGCATAATGTTGTTTAATATGATTCCTAACCTTTTCCCCAAGGAAAAAAGGAAGTCCTGCTAAGAACTTTTCTTTCCAAAAGGCTTGGTTCGAATCTTCTCTTAACATTAATCTAGTTAAAAACGTTGTTTTATAATATTGAAAATCACTTAATTTTTTACATTTTAAATTACTTAATAACTCTGCATTTTTATCTTTTAAATGTGACGGGTCTCCTATAAAATGTAATGAAATTGTTAAAATTAATGTTGCTACTGCATCCTGTATAGTTTCTCCATGTTCATTATAAATTGGTTCTCCTTCACTATTTACTTGTATTGAATTTAAAATTTCCATTTGTTCCTGATCAGTGAGATGATAATCTCACCAACCTTTTAATTGACCTGTGAATCTTGCTATAATTATCTCAGCTATAGCCCTATCTGAACTAAACGATTGAGTTTTATAAGCGTTTGCTGCCATTGTCATTTGTTATAATAAACTTAATATATTATATTCTGATAATCCATCTATATTCCATTCGTATACCGTTGAAGCATTATATTTGAATTGTGAAGTAATATTTGGTTTATCCATTAATCCTAAATCTGGTGCTCTACTTACTATTTCTTTATGTGATATAGGGTTTACTTCAAATTGTTTAATATCCTCTGAACTTGGTTCACTTATTATACTATCAGTTTCTGAATCTTCTTCTATCATATTTATATTTTTAGATTGAGGTATATCTGGTGCCATATTTTTAGTTGATTCTGACGTTGATTCTTTACTTAATTCTATTTTACTTAGCTGATCTTTTAATTTATTTACAAAATTATTCTTTAATTCTGTTTGACTTGAACTAGAGACCTGAAATGGTTTAAATATATGTGATTTTATTTTTTCTTTTCCTTTGGATTCTACCTTTTTATCTTCTAATAAATTTTCTATCTTTTTTAACTGTGTTTATACAAATTAAACTAGCATTACTAAAATTATTTTGTTCTATAATCTTCTTATCTGTATCATTTGTTAATTTATAAGGTGCACATATAATTTCATTTTCTTGATATATAATTTTACTTATTGTTTTAGGTGGGAAATCACTTTGAATTGTTTTATCATTTACTATCCATTCTGGCCTTTTATCCCTAACAGTTATTGGGTTTATACTTTTTGTTTTATTTAATGAAAACCATTCAAAAAATTTCATTTTAATTTTATTATTTAAATATTCTTCCTTTAATTCTTCAAAATTATATTCTTTAACTATCTTATTTAATTTGCTCAAGTTTTTAGTTTTTGTTATTTCTTTATAAAATTCTTTTTCAATTTTCTCTTTACTAATTACATTTAATTCTCTATTTATATTATTTATATTTTCTGTTATCGCTGATGCTGATGGTGATGATGGTTCTGGTTCAGTCTGTTGATTAAAATAATTTTCTACCAGATTATATACTGCTTGTGGAATTGAAGAACTATAGTCTACTCCTTTCATTCTAAGCTGCCTGTTTATATCTGGAATATCTGATGTTGAAAATCTAGGTTTTACCAAAGTTTGTATTACCGGTTTAGGTTCATTTTCCTTATATGTAGCATAAATTACTGAAGGTAAATTTGATGCTCTTCCTATATCTTCTGTAGTTACTGATGATGTTGATCCTGTATATCTCAAACTCATACTTCTGTTAAAT
>CANYBF010449096.1:0-17561 GCA_948192965.1 Dalechampia spathulata
CTTGAGTGTATGTCAAGTTTATCCAGGGTATGTTTGCGCATCACGTTGCTTTCGTCGCACGACCACCATTACGCTTAGAGATGTGTCCCCATACGACGTCTGCACGATGCATCCCTTGTGGTGCAGGCACTGGTCTTCTTCTGGGGGCCGCTGTCTATGCTACGGGAGCATGTCCTCCTGGGTATGGGCCGGGTGTGACAGATTCATTGCTGTAATTTGTGATTCAAACAGATGAGATTAGTCACCTTCGGGGTAGGATTGAGACCTGTCTCCCATTCGAGTTACAAGTTTCCTGTAACTTGAAATAGATGTAGAGGATGAGACAGATGATACTGATGATTTAATTATAATTAAGATTAAATGTTTGATTTATGTTTTTATATAATATTTTATTTGATTTATACATTGTTGGACTTTATTTTACATGATGACATTGTTTCTATTATGATACATGATCACTTTATTTCTTGAAAATGTTGTTTCATTATTATATCTCTATTTGTTCAACCAGAAAGGGATTTGATCTTGCTTTTAATAATATTCATTTTATCTTCTTACTTTATTTTTGCTTATTGTGCACTACTGAGGTCATACTTAGCGTTCATTTTATTAAACACAGATCAGAGAAGAGTTAAAAGTTAGGCCTAGTCGAATTATTAAACACAGATCAGAGAAGAGTTATAAGCTAGGCCTAGTCGAATTAAAGATCCATTAGAGGTGCGTGCACAATAAACATGTTATGCGTTTACTTTAAAATGATTTTATCTAAAATGGTTGTGTAATTATCTATTTTCTACAATCAACTACAAAATGAGTATTTCTGTTGCACAAGGAGTCTTTATTATAAAAAAAATGTGCTTTACTTGGCTATTGATTTGTTAATTTATTCCATATGATTTTATTATATTTGATATATGATTTGATAAGAATTTTGAAAAAGGATTGTATTTCATAACCAGTAATAGACAGATTATGATGAGACAGACAGATGATGATGAGATATTCCTCATTAAGAGGGATCTTTTAGGTATTTATTATGTTATGTATATTTATATTAAGTATAATGTAAGTATACTACAAAGATAATACCTAAAGACATCGAATTTTATTTATATATCTATTTAGTATTTTGGTTTTATATATATGTTATTTAAATTGATGAAAAATCATATGACTTGATTTTAAATACATCATCACCTATAGAATATTTTACCATACGAAATTTTTATTAGATTTTATGAAACTTTTTTTTGAAAGCTTTTATTCTAATGATAGTAAAATTTTTAAATTCCCTCATTTTCATGATCAAAAATATAATCAAAATTTGTATACAGCTGCATTTGATTAACAATTTTAATATTACTTTTAATATTTTTAATTTATCGATAATTGATTTTTAACATCCTTTGTGATATGTTTAGCAAATTCCGATATCGAAGTACAATCTATTAAGTATATCATGGGAACATATCATGTATTATAAGAGGTTATAAGAGAGGTAAGATGTGATATGCTAAATTAATAAACTTTCAATTTTGAATAGCTTTTGAAAAAACAAGCAAAGTTAGGATATACTAACATATTATATAATTAATTTTATTTGAATAGAAGTTTTTCTGATTTTATCATAGAAGTACATTTATTCAATGGTAGTGTAGTTTGGTTAATTATAATATATCGAGTTGTTTTTACAAAGTCAAAAAAATAATAAAAGATGACACGTCAATTGTTGTCACGATGAAAAAGCATGATTCATATGCCCATCACCGTCGGTCGATTCAGCATGTGAATCCAAACCATCGATGTCAAAACTTCAGCCAATCTTGTGTCCAATACTGAGTTAATATAGTAACAATGGATCTCTGTCCCACCACCTTTTTTGTTAATTAGCATTTCTTCGGCAATAGTTTCTTTGAAAACATATAAAGGATCCTTCATGGTCCCTCGTGTCTATGTCCTAAATCTTAGTGTATCAGTTTCTATTTTGCTGCCTAGGAACGAAAGCTATATGTAGTTTATAGGTCTGTAAAATATAATTAGTGCATCTTTCTCGCTATGCATATTATTAAGTCTTATTTAATCATTCTTTTATTTTATATTATTTAGTGGTAAACTAAATAATCTTACTTGGTTTATCAGAAAAATCAATGATTAAAATCCAAAGAATTTAAATTAAATTAATAAAACATGGATTTATAATTTTTTAAATATTAATCATTGCATACAATTCTTTTTTTTTCTTTAAAAAAGCCCCATCTTCTCTTTCCATAAATACTAAAAAATAAGAAAAAAACCTGATTAAAAAATATATTTCAAGATTCATATTTAATTAATAATATTAAGTCTATTAATTAATAATATTATTTATTGTCAATATGAATATTTTGTTTCCATTTTTTTCATTTTAGTATACATCACGCTTTCCTAATTATCAACTATTACATGTAAATTGTCAATATATGAACCAATAAACTTCGTTTGGATGGGACTATCATTCAATTGATTCTTTTCGCCAGCTATTCAAAATTTCCGTCACTTCCTTTAAATTAAGTTCGATAATATAATTTAACTAAATTTAATTTTTTAATTAAGTTAAAAAAATTCAACATATCAAGTAAAAGATTATGATTTACTTTGACATACCAAGTTTTTTATATTTTAAATTTTTTTATAAAATTACTTTTCAAAATCATTATATAAATATAATAATAATAATTTAAAATCATATTAAATATTAAATATATGAAGTGAATCGATTTAATATATTTTTTAATAATTAAAATTTATCAGATAATTTATATATACAATATTTAAAAATTTTAATATTTATCTTGTTCATAAATTAATTTCTAATTTTATTAAACACTTTAAAATTCAATTCAAATTTAAATTCACTCATACATACTTGAATTCAAATTTGATATCTTAAAAATCCAACTCTTCAACTCAACATAATTCGATTTAGAATTCCCTTTTTATCAAATCTTTTATCTCTTCAACTCAACATAATTCCATTTAGAAGTCCTTTTTTATCAAAATTTTAATCTGATAATAAATATTATTAATTTTTTTAAAAATTAAAAATTTTTAATTCTTTTATAAATCTGAATTTTAAAAAATTAATTGCACTAGCACTGATGGAAAAGTTTTGCTGGCAAGTTTTTTACCTAAAAAGTTATTTATGCATATTTTTACTAAGAAACAACAAAAATATTGAAGAAGTGGTTTCTGTTTTTGAAGACAGGAAAAATAGCTGAATATTTTTTTTTTGAAGTGGTTTTTCCTAAATTGAATAAGTGGTATTTTTTATTTTTTTCCTAAATTGAATAAGAGGATAAAAAATTACTATGAATACGAGGACTAGCTTAAAATCAAAAGTTGCTAACACAACTTTATAAAGAATAATTGATGACACAATTATTGATCAAGAACAGTTACACTAGCAACTCTTTCAAATTTTAAAATATTTGTTCATCTATTTTTATTTTTTTTCATGATGTATATTATTAAATGAGATACTATTTGTCATGACAATTAATTAACGAGCACATTACATTCACAATGAGTTTTATTCTCTCCTTTTTATCTGTGATTTGATTTGATTTGACGAAGTGATTTATAAACTTGGTAATCATCATCATTCAATGTGAAACAATAAGGTTGAAATCATACATTAATAAGAAAATCTATTTGATTCACATTTTAAGGAAAGATGTCATCTTCTTTCTCATTATATTTATTTTATGCTATATATAATAGTTCAATGTTAATTAATATTTTACATGTCACGTCTTTCGGCTGCACAACATGCTCCCATAGCATGATTACTAATTCTATATTCAAGAAAATCAATAATCATCCTACAAAAGATTCCATACATTTATGATTAAGTGCGAAATTTTTTTTTATATCATGCATACAATTTGTCAACTATATCTGATCCATTATCATTCCAAGTATTATCATACTATCATAGTTTAAAACATCATCTTTTAAAGTTATTAACATACACACATCATTATTTTACATATTTAATGATCATCACAAGTCATTACCGTCATAATTAATAATACTTTCAATAATTTAAAAATACCGTCAACCATAATTTTAATTACTGCCAAGTACTTATTTTAGTAGTTGCACGACTGTTGTAGAAATAGAAGTCTGAGGAAATCCAAACCCATTTACCAATAGCTTATTGGAATGTCCAGCTGCTATCACTAACAATCTTGCTCCCCAGCTTTACTTGTTCCTACGTTTATCAATTAACAAACACTGAGTATAAAACTCAGTAGTGCTAGTATATCATTTAATGTAAATATAATAATCAAATAACACCATAAATAATTTCATTAACATATTCATGATATAATAATAATAGTTAAAACATAATATCAATTATTTATAATGCATCATTTAATACATCATTCAATATATACTATATGTCATTTCTATCTTTATTAAATATTCTTATCAATATCTATTACTAAGATTTCATTATTCATTAATTATTCGTAGTTATGCTCCATGTCCTTTATATCACTTTCAATATCATTAATATTTCTACTAAAATCCTTTTCATTATTAACAATGTCAAAACATTATCATTATAATTATAAATATGAATGCTATGGTATGTATGTTATTTTAGCATTTATTTGCATGAGTGCAAAACATCATATAAATTATTGTTTCAACATCATATAGCCATGAAAAATGCTTATTTATGAGAATGCATTCATGTTATGCATTCTCCCTCGTATTTTCCTGTATCATTACATATCATATCATTGTCTTTAAATGTGCATATAATATTGGGTTTTCGTTCCATTCCATATATGTAGTTAATATACTGAAATACACTTCATAATCATTTCATTAATTTTCATATTCTTTATCTTTTCATTTAAATTTCCATAGGAATTTCATTTCATAATACCTAATACCTTTCATATAATCATTTTCCTTTCATTTGTTTATTTTCAACCTACCTTATTTCTCCATGTCATGCTATGTCATATTTCATGATAAATGCAATGATGTTTATGACATGATAATTATATATATCATTATATCATTATTATTTATGTAATGCTATTGCATTATCATACCATTCGTCCTTTGATCATTTATTGATCTAGGACTTCCAATTAAACTAGAACAAACTTGAAATATCTTTTCCTTTTTTTAATTCCTTTATTGGTACGTGAGAATTTTCCACTGAATTACCTAATTCACAAATAAATGTTCATCTTAATTAATAATTTAAATTCTATTATTAATTGTTTATTAACCATATCTAGCAATTCATATATCATTATAAACAATCAATTATTTAACCATATATCAATTCTATTAATTTATTGAATCATAATATTTCTTAATAAATCTTCATCATATAATATTTCTGTTATTTAGTTCAACCAATAACATCTTATGTGATTATGTTATCATTTTATTTATAAATTAATCACATAAATAATTTTGATTAAACAGTGATGTTATAATATCTATTACCAGATAATTATTATAAACCAAATACTTCTATTATTATTAATCACTTATTTATATCTGAAACATATGACTTAAAACAATTCCTTATAATATACTATTCATGTATCACTACTGTGGTCTAACATAATCAATAATATTCTATTCTTTAAATTTTGTTTAAAATCATGACTCATTTGTAAATTATTTGATCATCATTTTCTATCTGATTAACTTGCCCCTTTAATACTATTGTCAAATAATCACTTAATAGCTTTAACAGTTAATATTCCACTATCAAATTACTAAACTGTCATCACCTTAATAATGATCATATTTATATTTTAATAAAAACAATTTCTGTCTAAAACAGAGTATTAGAACAGTTGATATCATCACTTATTTAATCAATATTTAAACTCATTAAATTTTTCAGTGTTCCTTTTTCATAAATTAAATCCTGTTATCTATCTTAATCCAGTGATATATTAAACTCTGTCATTACTAATCCACATCATAAATTATCTGAGAATTACTATATTTCTGCTTATTCTTACCTTTTTAAAACACTATCATTTAACCACTTAGTAGCTTAAACAATAAACTTATTTAAATATATTCATGTCATTAAACATACTTAATCACACATCCAGTAATATATTTTTATCACTGCTTAATACTTATATACTTAACAATTCCTTTTTCCCCTTTATATAATATATCACATGTCTTAATACATTTAACAACCATCTCTAAGTATAACCATATAACACTTACTTATTTATTATGTCACTTAACCAAACATAATTTATATGCTATCTATCCCTTTTATTAATTTATTAGTATATCCAAAAATAATCATATAAAATTTAAGCATCTTAAAAACCGTATATCAATTTAACATATACTTCATTGTTTTCTTGATTTAGTCCACAAATTTGAGTCTTATATAAAATCATATTATACTATTTACTTATTGACTCATTCAATTACTAAATACACTTTATATACTTGTCTTAATGATCACTTAAGTCCTTAATATATATCTCAAGTAAAAATCATTTCATTTTACTTCATTTTTACTTACTCTTTATTCAACAGTTTAACTTGTTAATTAACTAATATCATATCACCAATTAAACACCTCATTAAACTTCTTATAATCATTTAATATACTTAATTTAACAACCATTTAAGTCCCAAATAACATCATGATTGCATGCCTTCATGTTCATACACTTTTCACTTAAAAATTTCCACTTTATGTCAAATTTTATGAGCATGTTGTATATCATTTAATAAATCATCTTAAGACTTCAATGTTTAACTTAAATTCTTATGTTATTTTAATTGATCAACTTAACAGAAACTACCTTCCATATGTTACAACCATTTACCTTCTTAATTGAATAAAATCATCTTATCTTAGTTTATATCATATTAAAACTTAAGTTCTTTGACTTTTCTTTCATAATAATTTTATAATCTTACTTATAACCATTAATCATATTTATATATTACCAAATCCTTTAGTATTCTTCTTAAAAAAATTTGGCCAAAGGAAGAAAAGCATCACACATACACCCACACAATCACTAATCACTTTATTTCATGCTTTTTACATCACTAACCATTTTAACCTTCAAATAAATAACTAAATCTACCAAAACAACTTCAAACCATTCAGCCATAACATAAATCACACACAAAATGCATAAATCTAATGGATCTACTACTAATTCATACTCACCAAGGCTCACCTTTAGTCAAACAATCAAAAATCTAAACATAAATGAAATCTCCACTTGTTTAGCTCATGGATCTATATAGATCTTCTCACTTCCACGTCCTTAAGCTTGACCTCCACTTAAAATAAGCATGCATGTACCTTAGAGAATAAGATCAAACATGAAACAAAGCCAATCATCAAGGAATGGTTTCGATTTGCTAGAAAAACTCATAGATCTTAATGGATATCAACTTATACTTGAAGAACAAAGGAAAGAAGTTTTGGTCACTTCTTTAAGTGATAAAAAAGAGAATAATCTTCTACCCAACTTGAAGAAAACATGCAAAGCTAGCTTGAAACTTGAAGATTTAAATCAAAAATGAAGAAAGAAGCTTGCAGTTTTGTAGCTTGATGAAGAAAAGCATGTGCACCCTTTGAAAAATAAGAAGAAATGGAAGTATCTTGACCCAATCTTGTTCCAAACGTATGGATTTAGTAATATATATGAAGTTTTGAAGAAAAATGAAGGATTAAAGGATGCTAGTTTTGATTTCTTAAAGAAAAATGGAAGAATGTAAGAACAAAGATAAGAAAGTAAAGAAAAGAAGATGAAATGAGTGATGGAAGGATAATGGATTCATCCATGAAGAGATAAGGTGGAGAAATGAGTGGTTTAAAGTATATAAGAAGGGAAATTTTGTATGGATAAGGGTAAGGTATGTTAGGACAACCCTATGGTACCAATATACACTTTAATTAATGGTTTATAGCCCTATTTACATACCTATATGTATAAGTATACATATTCTATTTAAATTCCACTAATCAAATCCTTATCTTATGTATTTTATACTATTCTTTATACATCCATAACACAATTATACTTAAAATAATATCCCCCATCTGTTTCTACTATCTCTATCATATCCTAAATTTAGTGGTTCATTGTGCATTCGTAAATTGATGTTATGTTGTGTTTTATATGTTATTGGTGTGAAAATGATATGAAATTATGATTATGTTGATAAGTATATGATAAGAATTGAGTTTAAAGCTCAAAAAAGGAAATTAAAAATTTTACCGAAATCACTAAAACAGACCTTACATGGCACTAAAATAATGATTTCTATGTTAAAAATATTGAATTTGATTAAATGTTTTTGACCATAGTGCTTTTATTAACTTAAATTAGATATATGCAAATTTTAAAAATTTTGAATTAAAAATTTTTATTGGAAAATGAAAAATGATGAATTAGGAATGAATTAGTATAATTAGATAATAAAATATAAATATTAGAAAAAGTAAAAGTATTAATTTTAATTATGATGACATTATGATGTCATAATTGCTAAAAATGATGTCATAATTAGAAAATAAGAAAATTAGTGTTATGAAAGATAATAAATAGATAAATATGAATGGAAATAGAATAAATTATAATATATTTTAAATAGAATAATTAAATGAAAGTGGGATTGGTATTTGGAAAAGTTGTATAGGAAATTGGAAAAATAGTTTTGAAAAAAGTGATAGTGGAAGGAGAGAGAAATGGAAATTTATTGAATGGAGGATGATTTTATTTAATAAAAATTTTTTTAGGAATTTAATAGGAGTATAAATACAAAAATTAAGAAATTTGATTGGTGAATTTAAGCAAAATACAAGTATAAATAAGTTTAGGGGTTAAAATGTCATTTTGGAGGAATACAAGGACTAAAATGGAAATTTTCCAAATGAGGTGCATTCCAAACAAAAGTTTTCTGTCATTTAGGGGAAATTAGGTCTGAATGTTATTCCTCCACTCATTTTGGCCGACAGCCCCATCCTCTTTTCTCTTCGTTCATGCAAAATCTTCTTATCTTCTTATTTTCTTATCTTCTTCTTCCTTTCAACTTCTTTTCATACCCTACTTTCTTTCATCTTCAAAGACACCAACCGTAGCTTTCCCTTGCCAAACCTTCTTCAAAATTCAAGAATAATGAAGGATTTATTTGTTTAGATCAAGTTTTAAAGGCAAATCCATCCACTTCTTCTTTATTCTCTTAAAGTGCGCATATAACCTCATGAAAGCAAGCAAAAGCCATAACCTTTCTCTTCTTTCTTCTTGGGTTTTCAAAGTTTTAAGTTAAGCTACTGCTGGATATTCAAGTTGAAGTCAAGAACATGCATGTTAGATGCCAATAAAGGGGTGACCGAAGCCTTTTTACAAAGATCATTAAGAGTAAGTAGTAAATCCATGAGTTTTAAGGTTTTTCTTAAGAAAATCGAAACCTTTGTGAACTAAATCTTCTTTGTTTATTTAGATCTAATTGATTTTAGTGCATGCATGTTGATTTGAGTTATAGGTCTACAAAGAGGAAATCAAATGGTGGAGAACCATACTAAATCCGAAGCTTAAGAGCTAAAGGAGTCACTTTTAGTGAAGATTTAAGATATATGAATTGAAAGGTGAATTGGTAAGTATGAGTTAGTCTTAGATCCATTAGGTTTGTGAATTTTTGATAAAATTAAGTTACTGGCCAAATACTATTTGAACTTTTTGATGATTTTTAGTTCATGTTTTGATGGTTTTAGTGCTTGAGGTTGTAATAGACATGAAATAAAATAATGTGTGTTTTGTGTGGGTGTGTTGGTGTTGAATTTTTCTTGATGGTCGAATCACTCAAAAGCATTTTCTTAAAGATTCATAAGTTTTAATTATAAAATAAGATGGTTATAAGAAAAATAGAAGATTAAGATTAAGTATAAGTTGGAAAATCAAGTGTTAAGATAAATGTTTTGATTAATTAAGGCTAAATATTCATTTTTTAACAAATAAGACATGAAATTTTTAAATTTAGTGATTAAGTAAAGTATGATTAAAGGTATTTTATGTTTCAATGAAGGATAAAGGAGGAAAATAAATAATAAGAAGACAAACTAAGTATTTATAAAGGAGGATGGACTTAAATAAGCATATTGATCATATTAAGGTTTAATTCTTATTGTTGATGTATATGGACTTTAAAAATAATAAAATATGAAATATGTTAAATTAATTTAAGTATAAGATATAAGGTTAAAGGATAAATGAAAGTGATATAAAGATTTATTAAGTTAACATTAAGTGAAATGAATTAAAGTGGAATTTAGAAGATTTGTAAATGTTTATGATAAGATATATGGGTATTCGGCCATATTGTAGAAAATGGACAAAATGGATATTTAATTAAGTGAATAAATGCTATTTTTAAGGTTTAATTAAGTTATAATAAATAGTATAAGTTGGATTAATAAAGGTTAAAAAGAAGTGATTTAAATTGAGCTTATAAGGAGGTATAATTTGAAATGAAAACTAAGAAGGGATATTTAAGTATAATAAGAATTACTAAAGGTTTATTTAAGTTAATAATGGAATGATATATTAAGATTAAGTTTAACTACAAAATAAGTAACTTGAGAAATGCTTATGGTAAGGTTAAGGAGATTGTAATGAATATATGATTATGATTGTTTTATGGACTTCAATATTTTAAGGATTTAAGAATATTAAATGATTTAAGAAAATCATTAAGTTATATGACATTGTTTTAGTGAGAATTTAAGTAAGGACATTAACAGGAGTAACAGAATACTTAAAAGATTAATATTGATTTTGAATTAAGTAAACCAGTGGATAATATTCATGAATCATTCAAGGATATTAACAAAGGAAAGGACATACCAGGTTTATGCTGGTATGTTTGAAGTCCTTGATCATTCATTGATCAAAGAGGCAATGGTTTGGTACTGCAATCGCATTGCATATATATATACGATATAATATGGTTGCTAAATATGGCATATTCATAATACACTAATCATAAATCATGACATAGCATATTATGATGGTATAAGGAAGAAAGGAAGATATTGATATAAGAAATATGTTTAATGTTTAACACTGGGCTAAATGATTAAATTCTTACAGGAATACATATAGTAAAGTTTTGATAAAGAACAAATTGAAAGGTTATATATTATATGAAATACGATTATGGTACCATTGAAAATGGCATAAAAAAAGACCTAGTGAATGCGCATATTAATGATATGATCGGAAATGAGGGAGATTGCATGACATAATGCATACTCATAAATATGCATGATATATAAATATGAAAATGGTTTTGAAATGGTAAATGTGCATAACCATATTTATGGTTGAATTATAATCATGAATAGTAAGTGAAACAATGTTTATTTAATGACCTATCATTAAGAGTAAAATGATATTATGTTGACATGTTAAGATATGTCTTTGCATATGTGTGATATTTGTTACACTAGCACCACAAAGTTTTATACTCAACGTTTGTCAATTGATAAACACAGAACCAAGCAAAGTCGCACAACCAGATCATCATTGAAGCAGCTGGACTTACCAATAGAATATTGGTAATAAGTTTAACTTTCTTACAGACTTCCAAAATATAAAATGATCGTGCAACTACATAAATAAAATGCTTTGGCAGAAAATAAATTAAGAGTGATAAACTTATAATTTGTAAAATAACAATGAGATTATGCCTAATGTTTGTATGTGAAAAGTACTATGTAAAAATATAATGTTGATAATGGGTTTGTATATAAGTAATATGTTTGTTTTAAAAAAAAACATGTCTACTGAATGTATGGAATCCTTTATAGATTAGTTATTGATTTTCTCGGTTGGAAAGTTAATAATTATTCTATGGGAGCATGTTACGCAGTTGAAGGACGTAACAATTTTATATTTTAATAGTTTAATATTATAAATATTTTATTATAAATAAAATATTTATTTATAAATAAATATGTAATGATGTTGTTGTAATGATTAATTCATTTTATAATATTATTAATAATATATTATAATGATTAAATAAAATAATTAAATTTATTTAATTATTATTAGTATTAAGATTATTAAATATAATAATATTAACATTAATTATTTGTAATAGTAATAATAAGTGATAGTAGTAAAAATAATAATATTATATTTAATCTTAATATTATTAAATTTAATAATCTTAATACTAACAATAATTAAATAAATTTAATTATTTTATTTAATCATGAAAATATATTATTAATAATATTATAAAATAAAATTAAGTATTACAACAACATCATTACATCATTATATATTTATTTATAAATAAATATTTATTTATAATAAAATATTTATAATAATAAAATGTTAAAATATAAAATAAACTTATCCACCATTATAATTAGCAGTCAACTTTAAAATTAAGCCATGTGTTATGTAATGTTAGTAGTGGATTGCCACATCATATGGCCGTTAGTAAAAGCGGCGGAGAACTCATTTTTCACATCAAATGAAAAAAAAATTTTCTCTTTCATACAAAACCCAGAATTTTTTAATTTTTTTATACCACATTTGGAAATTGCGCATCAAACATTAGTCTTCTTGTTTGATGGATTGAGGTTAATTTGACATCTGTAGTACTTCGATTGTATTTGTAATTATTCGTGGACTGCATATTGCTAGTACCATTTTATATATAATAAAACTTATCCGTTACTTTTATTTAAAAAATTTATAATCTTCTAATTTTTTCAAATATTTTATTTATATATTTTATCATATAAAATTATCATATCATATATTGCATATCTTAATTATAAAAATATATCTATTTGAATTTTAATCTTTGATTTTATATTAATATGATAAATATTTTGAATGATTATACATCATAAGATAATTTTTACAAAGATGCATCTTGGGAATAAGGAAAACAGTAAAAGAAGAGATAGAGAGGAAAATTAGGCTGAGAATGATGTGTTGCGCAAAACCATCTTAGGAAATGTTTACTGGGGAAGGTAAAAACTTGGGTAGGTTTCTAAAGAGGCAATTAATAAATTAAAATGGTAAAAATAATATAAAATAAAGACGTCAGCTTACTTCCAAAATGCTTCAATCAAGATTGTAACAATCTCTAATAATAATAAAAGAAATGCTCTTGCTTTAGTTTTGAAGTACTTGAATGCAATTAACGGAAAATAAGAGATATGGTCATGTTAGAGCTTTAATCGCGGATTGTTTTATAAAAAGGGTTATGTCATTTATTCAATCAATTTAAGGTCATAATTACTGAGAAAAACTTATGAATTTCCTCGCAATAATTTTAGTCCAATCACTAGCTTAGGCCATTTTCTTTTGCCTTAATTTACTCCATTAATTTAAAGGATAAATAGCACTTAAGAATTTGAGGTCCACGCTATTTTCTTAAAATATAACGAGTTTATTGGGCACTTATGAGTGATTGAGATTAGACATCAAAAGCAATTGGTCTGATTGGATCTTGAATAACACTCATAGAATCGTCCATTCTGATTATCAAAGATATAGAACCGGAATCAAATCGTCCAACGCATGATCCTAGACCCTTTTTTTATTTTTCATTTTGACAGACTCCAAATCAGATCCACTTTGATTCCAAATGGGTTTTAAAAGGAAATTAACAAAAAAAAAAAAAGAATTTCTGGTTCAACTTGAAGTACCTGAACTGGCATTTATGCTTACATCACCACCAGAATATACTTGTTTTGCTACTCATAATAATACATGTTAATACATGTTAATATAATTCATTTCACTTGTTATTTTTTATAATTTGAATTAATATTTATCATTTAAGCATCATATATTTATAAAAAATTTTATTTAATATTGTTAATCATATTCACTAGGTATTTCTAGATATCATGTAAGAATATATTTTTTTACTTTAATAAATATTTCATATAAATAATATTTTTATTTATGTAATTTCATTATCAAAAGTAATTTTAATAAATTAAATCTATTACTATTAGATAATTAAAATAAAATAAAATTAATTTTTATAAATTATCTATTATAAATTTAATATAATTAATATTTTTAAAACTTTAATAGTTTAAATAATTATATTATTTAAATCCTAAATAATCACATGATTTTCATTAAAAAAATTAAATTATACGTTAACAATATGTAATAATTTGTAACTTTAATAAATATTTTTAAAAAATAATCATAAATAACATTTTCCTTCATATAATTTTACCATAAAAATCAGTCATTATAAATTAAAACTATTACTATTATATCAGTAAAGTAAAATAAAATTTTTAGCAAATTTAGATTATTTAATAAAATTTTATTTTCTTAAAACTAATCATTTCTAATAAAAATAATTTATATTTATATTTAATTTTGAATAAAATATTTAGATAGAAATTAGTTATTATAAATTAAAATTATTATTATTTGATAATTAAAATAAAAATAAAATTATTTTTACTTATTTATCTTTTATCTTATAATATTAATTCAAAATTTGAGAGAGGTATATTTGATCAATCTATTTTACTTAGCTTTTACATTATGAGTTTAAAAATATTAAATTATATATTAACAATGTGAAATATTTTGTAACTTTAATAAATATTTCATAAAATATAAAATAATTATTAATTGACAAATACAAATCAAATTAATAGTATTTATCTTTGAATAAAATTTATTTAGGTAAAAAATTAGATAATGTAATACAAAATTGAAAATAATTAGTAATTAACAAATATAAATAAAATTAGTAGTATTTATTTTTGAATAAAATTTGTTTAGATAAAAATTAGATAATATAATATAAAATAATTAGTAATTAATAAATATAAATAAAATTAATTATTTTTGAATAAAATGTATTTAGATAAAAATAAGATAATATAATATAAAATATAAAAATAATTAGTAGCAAATAAATTAAATATTTTAGAAAATAAAAAATTTATGAAAAAAGGTAAAATTGTCTTTTCTTTTATCCCCCACCTTTTTAATATACTATAATGGTAAAATTATCATTTTTACTTATTCTTATTCTCTTTTAAAATATTAATTAAAAAACTAAGAGATGTATGATCAATAAATCTACTTCGTTTAGTTTTTATGATATGAATTTGAAAAAATTAAAGCTTAAATTAATAATATAGGATTTTGGATAACTTTAATAAATATCTTTGAATAAAATTTATTTAGATAAAAATAAGATAATATAATATAAAATATAAAATGATTAGTAGCTAACAAATTAAATCTTTTAGAAAATAATAAATTTTAGAAGGAAAGGTAAAACTATCTTTTCTAATATTTCCCTTTCCTTTATTAATATACTGTGATATAAAATAAAACATTAATTACAATTAATAAATTTGTTAGACCCTAGGTTTTGATGTATGAGTCACGTGTGAGTTAATTTAAGTTATTTGCAAGTTTTTAATAGTATTTTTGTGTTGGTATGGGCGTACCAAATAGCTCAGTTAGGTGGTACGGTCATACGGCTGATCGTACCTAGTTAGAACTGTTTTATAAAGAATGGTACATGCATACCATTGGTTGGTACGGGCGTACCATTGCTCGCAGGAAAATGGTTTGTCAGTAAACCTGTTTTAGTACGGGCGTACCATTGAGTGGTACGGTCGTACGTGAGTTCACAGGAAAATTGCTTGTCAGGAAAATTGGTTTGGTACAGGCATACCAAATGATGGTACGACCGTACCACATTTCCCTCTCATTTTCCAACGGTAAAATTTAAATCCGTACGAGTGTACAATGACTGGTACGGTCGTATGTAACTGTTAATAAAGGTTTTAAACACTTTCTAACGGCTATTTTTATATAGAACTTTTATATCTTTTGATCTTAACAGCTACTTCTGCAGAGCATTTCATTCTATTGATCATCTATTGTCAGGAACAAGTAAGTCTACTTGTAATTTGTATATTTTGCTATTGAAATCTCTCTTCTATAGTATCCCCACTTATGAAAGCTAGGGTTTGGTTTAGTGGGTTAGTGTATGATTAATGCTTGGGCATTAATTTGTATTTGATAGATTGTAAGGTTGATTTTATAAAGATTTGAGTGTGAGCCTAGAAAACACTTGGGTTTTTTGGATTCATTTGTGGAATCCTAATTGTAAATTGATTGAGATTTAGTTGAACCCTAAGTCAAGACTTAGGAGAAGTGGACATAGGCAAGAGTTGAGCCGAACCACTATATACTGCGCACGTGTTACCTTCCATAAAAGGATTTTCATTTGGTATCAGAGCATTGGTGCTCATTGTTAGAAGAAGTAAAATTCTTGAGTAAAAGATCTTATGGCAACAAATAAGAGTCAATCATTTACAAGACCCCCCTCCTTTGATGGAACAGATTATCCATATTGGAAGCATTGGATGGAAGTCTTCTTGGATAGTAAAGGAATTGAGTTATTCAACATGATGGTGAAAGAATACTTACTTCCAATAATCACAATTGATGGTGTTGTATCTATTAAAGATAAAGACGATTGGAAAAGAGAGGAATTAAGAGCAAACTTCTGGAATAAGAAGGCAATGAACATACTATACTGTGCTATAAGTCGTAAGGAATACGGTCAAGTGTCACATTGTGTCACGGCTAAGCAAGTGTGGACTGCCTTGGAGACTCACAATGAAGGAACTAATCAAGTTAGAACCAAGAAGATTTAGCTTCTAAGTCATCAATACAAGCGTTTTATAATGAAGACCAATGAGTCAATTTCTGAAATATATAACTGACTCACTATGATCACCAATGGATTGATGAAGTTAGGCAAGATGTATCAAAAAGAGAACATCAATAACAAAATCTTGCAGGTGTTGTCGAAGAAGGATTGAGAGGCTCGGGTGATATCAATTGAAGAAGCAAATGATTTATCTATATTATCAATTGATGTACTTCTCAGGAAGCTTCTCACACATGAGATTACCTTTAAGCAAGGGATAGAGGAAGATAAGCAAAGAGGGATTGCACTTAAAGCCTCAAATGAAGAAGATACCTCTTCCACAAGCAAAGGAGACATAGAAGATGAAATGGCTATCCTTTCCAAATGTGTCAAAAATTTTCTCATGAAGAAGAAGAAGCTTGAAAGGGATGGTAAGAAGCCATTCGAGTAAAGAAGGGATTTCAATTGAAGGGACAATTTCTGTAGAAATCAAGCTATTTGCTATAAGTGCAACAAGCTGGGACACATGAGGAATGAATTTCCTCACCTCAACAAACCATCCAAGCCATTCAAAAAGAAGGCATTGAAGGCTACGTGGGATGATGACAGCGAATCAAATGAGGAGATGTCCAGTGATGAAGGAGCAACCAATCTTTACTTCATGGCATTTCTAGATGATGAGGAAAATGATGAGGTAACTACATCATCTCAATCTTATTATAATAATGATGAGCTTAATGATGATGATGATTGTAGTCCATTAGAAGCATTGTTTGAAAACTATGAACAATTAGTTA
>CANYBF010449353.1:0-17668 GCA_948192965.1 Dalechampia spathulata
AAGAAACAAAGGTTGTTTTCAACTCTGAAAAACCTAAGTTTTATTTCCTAGTTTTCAAAGTTAATTCAATTGGATTAATAGAAACAAACTAGGTGGCGACTCCACATATCCCATTTTTCTCAAAAGTTAAAACCTGTAAAACCGGAAAAGCCGAGAAACGGACACGGCAGCTCACACATATAAACAATTTATATCATGATGGTTAAGAATTTTCAATCTATTTAGGTTGAACCTAGGTAATGCATGATTTACAACCCTTAAAATTGAAATGAAATATATTCTATTACAATTTTATCTCAGAGTTCCATCTTGGTAACAACTTACTCCTCTAACTCCTTTTGCTTCTTTTACTTCTTCAATTACAACCTATGTAATCTAATTACAAATTTCTTAAAAGAAACCCTAAGTTACATTTAGGGGAGTAGATGAGAAAATGATGTACAAAAAATACTAAAAGGGAAGGTAGGACATCCAGGCCCTATTAACCAAAAAATGTAAATATGAACATGCTTAATCATATTAAGGTTAAGTGCATAACCACCTATGGGTGGGCCTTCATCATGACCCAAAGCAAGGCTTACAACATATGGCACCATAGGCCTACTTGGAGTGAAGTGTAGTCTTCTTGAGGGGTCCCTTAAGGAATGATATAAACCCACTAGAGGTTGCAAGATGGAGTCGCCATTGGATGGTTCTAGATTTGGTTCAACTGATACATAGCATGAGTGCTAAGTTAAACTTTTCAAAGATGGGTTCTAGTGGTAACGATCTATTTTCTTAAAGTTTAAAAGTTTTTTTTACCATACTAGACATGTTAATTGATCTAAGCAGGCATACCAACATTCATAAGCATGAATAAAGCACACAACACATATGGCATAGCATAAACATGACATGGTATAAGTGGAATGTAAACATGATATGGTATAAGTGGAATGTAAACATGACATGGCATAGGCATGACATATGAGAATGACATGACATAGGCATGACATATGAAAATAGCATAGCATAGCATGATATATGAGAATAGCATGGCATAGGCATGATATGTGAGAATGGCATAGGATAAGCATGATATGTAAAAATGATATAACATAGACATAGCATGGCAAGAATAGGTATAACGTAGGAATGATATGGTAAATATGTCATGGCATAGGCATGAAATGTGAAAAACGACAAGGCATAGACATGACATGGCAGTAATGGCATGGTATAGGCATGACATGGTAAATATGACATAGCATAGGCATGATTATGAGGAATGATATGACATAGGTATGACATATGAAAACATGGCATGGCATAGGCATGATATGTATAGCATATATCATAGTGGATATAGCATGATAAATGCTAGTATAGCAGCATGAAATAATCATAATGGCCTTCAGAAAGGGAATAAAAGAGATAAGAGATACATGATGACTAAAGTTAAACATACATCCTAAAAGGGGAAAAAAGGTTTATTCTATTACAAAGGGCTATTTATAAATACAAAATTGAGTCGTTAAGCAACAACTCCTCCACTCAGCACTAGGAAAAGGAAAGGTGGTCCAGAGCACAACAAGTAAAAATGTACAAATAGAAAATGCAAGAGAAACAATCAATGTTAATCAGCAAAGAGAGCGGTAGGACATAATTAATCAATTCAATGCCATATGAAAGCATAAATCAAAGATCAAATCCCATAAAATTTATTGGTAACATTCATGAAAATAGGAATTAACATGAGTCAAATAGTGAAAATGTCATGAAAGTGCTAGGGAACTTTAGAAATAAAACTTAGCAAGTCATTCAAGATCAATTTACTTCCTAAGTCAATTCAATCATCCAAATAGCATGGAAATCAAATCAAATGGCATTTAATTTGGAAAATCAAGTGAAATTAATTGATTTAATAAAAAATCAATAAAATTGATTATGAAGAATTAAATTGGAAGACTCTAATATCATTTAGGATAAATTAGAGGTTGATCAAGCATCCAATTCAACTTTGATCATAACAATTATGATAAAACATTAAACTTGTCACGTCTTTCAACTGCGTAACATGCTCTCGTAGTATGACTATTAACTTCCTAACCAAGGAAAATCAATAGTTATCCTACAAAGGATCTTAAACATTCCGTGAATATTTTTTTTTTATAATATAGACACATTACTAACATGCATCTTATATTTATTCAAACCATTTATTGTTCAGATTATATCATCAAGTTATAATATACACACATTCATATTTTACATTTTTTTAATTTACTAAACTTATTATTTGACTACCAGTGTACTTTATTTAATTAGGTGCATGATAATTTTTAATGATAGAAGTCTATAAGGATACTTAAACCATTTGCCAATGAAAAGTTGATATGTCCAGTCGCTTTACTAAGGTTCCGTTTCTACAATTTTGCTTGACCTACATTTATCAATTAACAAACGTTGAGAATAAACTCAGTGGTGCTAGCTAAAAAGTAAAACATTTATATTTCATAAAATATTGGTACCAAGAAATTAATGTGTCAAACATTTCAAACAACCAGCATATATATATTTATATGCCATAAGGTATGTATTTATTTAGCACGATTACAATAACACATCAATCAGAATTAATATTTCAAGAGCAGTTGATTATTTAATTCATATCATGGATTCATATCATAATATGTCATAAAATATGATCAGTGCATATTTGTGAGAATGCATTGATGCTATGCATTTTCCCAATTATTTCTCATTCATCATATCATGTAATACGCATTTATCGGATCTTCCATTATACCATAGCTTTGATTCTGAACATTTGAGCTCATTTCACTTAAATTCTTTTTTAGTTAATTTTTTTATTCCGGTAGGAATTTATCTCATTATGTCCAACATAATCATTTAGCTTTTTCCTCATATCTGATCATATTCATTTTCTCCTTATATCACCATGTCATGCTATGTCATGTTTATGGTAAAATGCTTGATGTTCATGATAAATATAAAATGCATAATTAAAATAAATTATTGTAATGCTATTGCATTACCAAATCATTACCTCTTTGATCATTTATTGATCGAGGACTTCAAAAATTCTAGCACAAATCTGGTATGTCTTTTCCTTTGTTACTATCCCTCAATGGCACGTGAATATTTTCCACTGATTTACCTATTTCACAATCAATATTAATCTTTTATTAGAAATTAAATTCATCTTTTATTTTATTATTACTTTATTTAATTTTTTTATTTTTAATTATAACATTAATCAATAGCATTCATAATATATCTTAATAATAACTTATTTGATCATTTTAAATCATTTTATCATTTTACATCATTTTATTTTTATTTATCCCAGCATTACTAATATAACTTCTTCATTTTTAGTAAATATTTATTTTTGGGTAAACACCCTAAAATTATTATCACTGATATTTTAATTTGAAGAAAAGCCTCAAGTTATACTTTACCTTTCTATTATATACAATTATATAAAATGCCTAAAACAAAAACACAGATCTCAAAACTGCTTCCTTAGTAGGTAAATACCCATTTAATATTATAGCGTACATCCTATCATAATAATCTAAAATTGATTCTATCATTACTTCTGTAAATTCATTTTTAACATTTTTATTATTCTTTCTACTAATTATTAAATAAATTAATTCCACAACAAACATTATTATTCTCAATACATTTAACTCTTTTTTAACGTCATTTGATTCGAATAATCATAGCCCTAAACAAAACTATTTTATTTAATATAACAGAAACCGTATTAAAATCCCATCATAATATTTATTATTTTAAAAATTGAATAATAACATTTTATGTATTTATAATCTTAGATTAGTTTAATATTATAACTTATTTGCTTAAATAAGTATATCATCACAATTAACATAATATTATTTTATGATCCTAATCCATCAAATTAAATCCTCTCATTAACTCTATTGTTTTCGTATGATTTGATATTTTATCAGTTAATAACTGAGTCCTCTGTTCTTTTATTTGCAGCTTATTCTAATTTAAAACAACCCCTCAAATACTCGGTTTCTCTAATTATATATAACGAACCCAAAACTTTTAAGATAAAATAGTAAAACAATTACTATTCTAAATGGTTTTAGCTCAATAATGAAAATTAGAAAAATTCCTAAAAAGCTTGATTTATCAATCCATTTTAAAACATTTACTAATTAAAACAGTAACTCTATTATAAATATATTCTATACTTAACTTCCTTAAATTCCCCCTTTTAAAAACCTAATAGTCTTCTTTGAAATCTTTTCCTAAAACTTTGTCATAAGGCCAAATGAAGTTAATTAATTTAATCGAGCATTTAACCAAAATAATCAAACTTCATATTTCAACATATATTTAAATTGTAAAACCATCTTCTTTGTTTTGTTTAAATGCATGAAATTTACCAGCTTATGTATTTACTTAATAAACCATAATTATGTTTACAAAGTTTCATACTATAAACCTTATTTCCAATAAAAATTTGGTCTATAAATATATAGATATTTATATTTATTTTATGTTATTAATTATTTTTATCAAATATCTCTTAAACTTCTAATCTCATAAGTTATCAACACTTATTATATATATTTTTTAATTTATATCCATGTTAGTTTTACTAATTCTTTTATTTTTATTATGTTTAGGAAATCAATATTCACTTCGTCCATATATAGCTTTTGTTTAACAAAAATAGAAACAGCAGTTCTAACATATGATATTTTTTTAAATTAAATTTATTTGTTTTAAAACAAAACCTGTATTAAAGTTCAAACTCAAAACATCTCATTTACTTTTGTTTTAGCTCTTAACTTCAATATCCATTTTCCTAGAAAACATATCATTCTACACGCATGAATCATGTAATATGCTTTTCTCATTAACCATTAATTCCTTCTTAATCAAAATCTTTTTCCAAAAACCATTTTCAATTGACCATCTTCATGAAAATAACCTGCTTATAATTCAGCTAACAGGAAAATACACCAAACACGCACCCCACTAAAAAACCAACATTTTATTCCATACCTTTATACAACTTAAAGTAATCTAACCATCAGAAAATCCACAATAACAAACCAACAATCACAAAATAGTTCGGCCAAGAATCTTACTGCTCAAAAAGTGCGTAAAATGAATGGATCTAGCACTTACAAAGCTCACCTTTAAGAAACCTAAAGACAATCAACTAACATATGGTTTTCTCCTTGTGAACTAGCTTCAAAATGTGCACTATCACCCACCTTCACTATGTAAACTATGGAACCTTCTTAACAAGCACATACATGTTCGGTTCAAAGGCTAAATCAACCAAGAATTAAGGTTAGAGGTCACTAAAGCTTTGGCGTTTTAAGAAATAACAAAAACAAAAGAGGAATCCAACTTACTTAAATGAACATGATTCGGTTCCCTCTTTGAAATATGAGAAGGAAGATGATATTCAGCCATACTTTAATAAAACAGCAAGTTCTTACTTGAAACCCAAAGAAAATCACTAAAAGAAGAAGAACAAAATGGAAATCTTTGACCGGTTTCAACAATAACACTTCAACTTTTTAAGGAATAAAGAAAACAAGGAAGTTACGGCTTGAAATGAACCCAATCATATAGATTTCGTATAGTTTATGAAGGCTGAAGCAAAAATAAAAATGAAAGTGAAGAAGCTGTCGGCTGATTTAAAGGAGAAAGGAAGAAGATAAAACCAAAAATAAACAAAAGGATAGAAATTGAGTGGAGGAAGAAGCTTGAGTTCGGTTATGAAGATAAGAGGATGGGATGGAAGGTTTTTGGCTGATTGGAGAGGGGATGGGCAGCTGGGAAAAGAAATGGGTATGTAGGGCATCATTTGAATATTTCAAACCATAATAATTCAAGCCAAAAGACACCATTACCCCCCTCTTTTTGTCATATCCTTATGTATATACATGGGGATGTCATTTTAAATCTCCCCAATCCTAAGCTCTCTACATATTTCTACACCCCTTAACACTTAAATACACATTTTTTATTTATTAAATACATTCCATCCTCCATCCACTCCATTTTCTCACCTATCATATTATTATTATTTATTTTGAAATTGACTTTTACATATTCCAATCTCACTTCTTTTAATTATGTTAATTAAAATATAATCTAATTTATCCTAATTAACTATTGATTATCTTTCTAACATAAAATTTTCTTATTTTCTAGTTATGATATCATCATCTAAAAATAATGACATCAACATGTCATAAAATAATTATAATTAGACTACCAATAACTAATATTAATTATAAAATTTACTAAGTTAATATTCATGTTTACTTTACATATATTAATTCCTTAATATCACCTTAAAATAGTTGCTTAAATAAATATGATCTAATTTTGACGTCATAAATAAATTTTAAATCCAAAAATTTCAAAATGTACATATAGCTAATTTAAGTTAATACAAGCACAATGGTCAAAGCCATTCAATCAAATTCACTGTATATAACTCATAATCCATGTTTTAGTGCGATTTAAAATCTGTTTTAGGGGTTGTGGCAAAATTTTCCATATCCTCTTTTAAACTTTAAACTCAATTTTTATCATAAACTTATCACCATAATCATAATTTCATATCATTATCCCAATAATAACATAGAAAACACAATAGAACATCAATCTATGAATGCACAATAAGCCACTAAATGCAGGATGTGACAAAACTAAAAAATTTTTTAACTTAAAAATTAATGTTGAGCTAAAATTAATGGAAACATACCAATGTATGATGAATTTATATCATTTAGGTCACTATAAAACCTTAAAATACTACAGAAGGCTTTGATTTGGATCAAAAATAAGTGAAAAACAAATGATAATCATAAAAATCAATGAAAATTGGTTGTAATGTACATAGCACATCAAACAACATGTGTAGTATATCATGTAATATGTACAGCACATTGACAGAAAAAAGTAACATGCGCAATATGTTTTTGATATGTGTAGTACATTATATGATATATGTCATACATCATGAACAGAAATAAGAGACAATAAAATTTTAGGCACAAATCATAAATGTAGGCCAAAGAAAATTAAAGTTTAGGATTGTCGTATATCATGTTCTATCAAAGAAAGACCAAAATGCTACTATTGCATTCTAAATCATGCTAAAATATAAATAAAATCATAAAATCATAGTAAATACATAAGTTATATTTATAGGAAAAATGTGGGAGTTACTCGAAATGAAAAATAATGTGGGATTCTAGAAAATTTAACATAGTGTATACAGCATGTCATATGACATGCACAACACATTGTGCAAATTTGCCTATTATGCGCAGCGTGTTACAAAATGTGCTCCGTACATCAGAAAATCCCTTAATGTGCACTAACCATTATGCTTGCCTCATAACATGTGCTATATTCTAGATTCATTCTAAATATGTCAAAATTCAATGGAGGCATATGGCACATATTAGATTTGGTCAAGAAATAGGCTATTCAAACATGAATTTTCACCTAATATGCGTAATATATTGCAAAACATGATCCGTACATCAGAAAAATGATGTAATGTGCTCCACCTTCTATAGGCCAAGTGTAACATGCTTCATATGTCAAGCACACGAGGGAGGATAAGAGGCATGCATGCAAATCGGGATCGATCATGAAGATCTATACCAAGTTGTATTGATAAAAACCCAAGATTGCAATGTGTAGGTAAAAATTCAGGGTCAACACCACCATCATGCCATAAACATCCATTCATATATTCATATATTCATACATTTATAATGTATAAATACAATATCTTTCTAAATATTTCAATTTTAAATTTTAAAACAAACACTTTTATCTTAAAACTCATTTTAGCTTGCAATTTAAAAACATGTTATTTTACTTCTTATTTTGATTTCATTTAATAAGTTATTTATTAAATTAAATAATTATCCAACTAGTAACATATTAAATAGTTAAATCATATTTAAAAATTAGTATATCAAATATAAATAAAAACCAAATACAAAAGCAAAAATCAAGTTAAATTCTTTTTCATGTCAAAATTGGTTTTCCAAAGAGTCTTAATTCTAGTAAGTTCTTGTTAATTTCAAAAAATTAACAAAATTTCACTAACTAAAACTTAATGGATGTAATTCATTAATATTAAATTTATTACCCAATTTAGCAAAAACTAAATTCAAACTCCATATGAACATCACATGTGCACATTTTAATTCCATGAACCAAATCTTTTTTAAATCGAATTAATATGCATTCTTAATATTTCATCAACATGTTAATATATTAAAATTATGATCTAAAACATGTTTTAAACATGGAATAATCACACAAGAACATCAAGAACAATACACATAAAGCATTCAACAATTTTACATGATGACATGTGAATTAAAATAAATTTTTTATTAAACATTTTTTCAATACACATAAAGCATTCATCTCACATTTACATCAATAACATTTTAAATATAAATGTGTCATATGTCTAAAAATAAATAAATATTAATCAAGATGTTCTCAACTTTTCATGATAATATGCTTACATCAAGTAAGCCTTTATTTTACCTTTTCTTCTTACTATACAAATCAATTAATAATAAGCTTATACATAATTCATATAATTCATGATATATTTATAAATCATCAATAAACCAGGATATACAAATGAATAATTATCATTCTAATAGAAAACATTAATCCTTACCAATATATCAACCAACATGCTCATCATGTAGCCATTACCTATCAGAGTTATAATTAACTCATTTATTAAACAACCTTAATTTCCTAAATAGAATCACCAAATAATTTAACAAATGACAGTAAAAGTGTTACCTAAAAATTTTTACTATTATGCATTTACCTTTAGATAGGTTATTCATCGCTTGTTAATCTCATATAAAGAGTTAATGGCAAATAAACACAAACATGATTTATATCAACTATTGTTAACTCATGACATGTTAACAATTCCATACATATAAATAATTAATTGTAACATCTTATCAATCAATAAGAATTTTCTTAAAAGTAATTCAACCTGTTGTATGCTTATTTTTATTGAATATCGATAATAAAGTTCATAGAACTATCATTTAATAAGAACAAATATAGTTTATACCTATTACCATTGATTCATAATATACCTATAAATTATTGTCAACTTTAAATACATGACCATATAATATATAATAATTCAATATTTACATATTGAATAACTAACTTACTTAGTGACCTAACCTTACATTTTGACACTCAATATTCATTTATTATCAAAATTTGAATGTCATCTATTGTCTCATTTAAGCATTCATAGAATGATTAATAATAGTAAATAGGTGATAATTTCAAGTAATTTAATACTAATATTAATATGGTTAAAAACTGTACTTTTTTTTGAACCCTTGTAATTTACCTGTTAATCTAATTCTACGGCTCAATGTTTAGTAAGCATGCTTGATTTCACATTTATTTTACTTTGCTATTGAATAAATTGGATAATTCGTTTATCACTTATACTTATCATAATAGATTTATTACCATTGTTATTAAACAAAGTACATTGAATATATTAACTCTTGATTTAATCCAATATATTAAATATAAATATTTTAGTATGTTATTGGGCTATCGTCATCTCGTGAGGTCTAGGTTCCTCTTGAAAATGCATTTGATTCTACATCTCAAAAGTAGCTATAGCTTTATATTGATTCTACACAAGGAAAAAGCTTTAACTAATGAACTTTGCAATGTTAGCAAATCTCTCTCTCCATTTGAGTTTAATGTGATTATTTGTTATAATATTGGATCTGATTATCATAGTATTATTACAGTATTGAACCTTCATACTAAACCTATGTCATTCCATGAGCTTTATGGGTAACTTATTGCTTATAAGATTCTTCTCAAGAGTTCTTCTGTTCCATAGGCTAACTTAGCTCTTTAAAATAACATGTCCAAATCACAAGCATCCACTTCTTCTAACTGTTATTACAATAATAACCAGTCATTCATCAATTCCAAACCATAAGGTCCATGTCAAATTTGCAGGTTCCATAATCATACTGTATTTACTTGTTAAAATTGTTATAATCATATTAATAATCCTATTGTTGCAGGCAATCTATCTTTTTCTAATCAAATGCCCATGGATGTCTCTCATTCCTTTATGCCTCAGTAGAATTTTATGGCTATATTGCAAACTTCAACATGGTACATAGATATCAGTGCCAATTATCATGTTATATTGGATCTATAAAGTTTAAGCTCCATTATTAATTACAATGGGAATGACCTTCTTCATATAGGCAATGGTCATGGGTTGTTCCTAGCTCATATCAGTACTACTACTCTACCTTCTTCATTTAGTAATCTTATACTTAATAATGTTCTTCATGTTTCCTTTATTGTTAAGAATTTACTTCTGTTTAGCAATTTACCAAAGATAATGAATGTTACTTTGAATTTTAGTCTAACTCTTATTTGATTAAGGATAAACGCACAAGGAGGGAACTGATGCATAGACTTAGTGACAATGGCATCCACACGTTGCATTCTTTTAAACAAGCTATGGTTTTAAAGGCACTGACTCTTCATGAATGGTATCAATAACTTGGGCATCCCAATCATAATAAAATATCTTCTTTGGTTTTAAGTAATCTTATTTTTACTTCTTTCAAGTCTTTAAGTCCTTGTTCTAGTTATTTGTTGGACAAATTAGCTCATATTCCACTTATTGATGTTAAGCATAAAACAAGTTCTCTATTTGAAATTATTCATTATGATGTTTTGGGAGCTTCCCTTATGTTATCTTTCTATGGTCATAAATATATTATTTTGTTTTTTGATGATTTTATATGTTATGCCTGCGTATGTTTCCTTAAAAATATGTTAGATGTTTATGATATATTCCTAGCATTTGAAAAAATGGTTGATCACCAATTTGGATGTAAATTTTGAGCTTTTCACTCTGATTAAAAAGGTGAGTTTTAAAAGCTTCATTCTTATTTTAAATCTATCGATATCCAATATTGCATTACTTATCCTTACATATATGAAACAATAGCATCATTGGATGCAAGATGCATCATCTTATCGATACAACTCTTACCCTTTTAGCTCATACCAAGTTACTAAAATGGTTCTAAAATTTTTCATTAGAATAAAGTAATAAATTAATCAATGTTTTCCTTAGTATTTTCCTCAAGCACAAGTCACCTCACCAATTACTATTTCAATGGGAACCAAGTCATTTAGCTTTTAAAACATTTGGGTATGTTATTTATCCCTTGCTTCATCCATATAACTCTCATAAATTTTCTTATCATACTACTCTATGTATTAATCTAGGTCTTAGTCCTAATCATTCTGCTTATAGGTGCTTTGGTCAAGGCTTAAGTTGAATCTATCTAGCTAAGCATGTCCACATCTTTGAACATATTTTTCCTTATATGGCTTCACTTATTACCCATTCTTCAAATGGCATGTTTGCTACTTGGCTTACTATCAGTAATATGGTGCATCCATACTTGGTTCATACATCTACTACTTCTCCAAGTATTATTTCTCATTCATACATCTGCTACTTCTCCAAGTATTGTTATCACAATCATTTTATGCCTCTCCTCCTCTACCTCTTGATCCTCCTCCTCTCTCTCGAACTCACCCTATGCAATTATGGTCTTACCCAAAATAAAATATAAAGTATGCTTTCCTTACTCACTAAAAGCATAATTATCTTTTAATTAAACCCAAAACCATCTTCCAAGCCAAGCCTTATATTGAATAACAAATAGTAATATAGGATGAGTTTAATACTCCCCTTAAAAATCATACGTGAACACTTGTTCCTCAGTCTATTAATAAAAATATTATTGGAAATAAGTGGGTTTTCAAGATCAAGTGCAATCCAAATGGCTTCATTGATTGATATAAGGCAAGTTGGTTGCTAGAGGCTATACCCAGCAGTCTAGCATTGATTATCAAGAGACATTTTCTCAAGTTGTTAAATTCATAACCATGCACATGGTTCTTTCTCTTGTTGTTATTGTTCATCAGTGCCATATATGGCAACTTGACATTTTTAATGCTTTTCTCCATGGTTTTCTTCATGAGGAGGTGTTCATGGATTAACTTAATGGCTTTGAAAATCCCACTTATCCATATTATATCTATCATCTATACCAATCTCTTTATGGTTTCAAGTAGGCATTGTAGCAATGGTTTCATCGGTTGTTTGAATTTCTTCATGCTTTGTGTTTGTTTCTTCAAAAGCTAACAACAATTTGTTTATTCTCAAACATAGTAATCTAAAATATTATATCCTGGTTTATGTTGATGACATCTTGCTTATATGTTTATATGCCTCCAAGCTTGATCGGTTTCTTAATTGTATTAAAGTTATCTTTCTTATCAATGACCTTAGGTCTCTTTGATATTTTTTAGGCATCCAGGTAACATGCCAATCCAATGATCTTTTCTTATTACAATAAAAATAGTTGGAGGGCTTATTGGCTAAGACATATATGCATCAATCCAAGCCAAGTTCTACACCAATGTTAGTTTCTCCTAATCTCAATAAAACAATGGGTGAGTCTTTAGACCAACTAGATCATTATCATTAAGTGCTTGGTTCACTCTAGTGTCTTACCTTGACTCACCTTGATATTATTTTTATAGTTAACAAATTGGCATAATTCATGTATTGTTCTACAATTATGCACTGGCAAGCCATTAAGTGGTTGTTGTGTTATCTCAAAGGGAACTTCAACTTATAGACTTTTGCTATCCAAACATTCTAACTTACATCTTCATTATGTTTTGACATATGTCTAGGCTGATTGTCCTAATGATTGTTGCTCGACTGGTGGATATTTGATATATTTGGGTTATAATTTTGTATTTTAGAACTCCAAAAAATAGCCTACTATTGCTCGCTCCCCTACTAAGAGTAAATATAACGCTCTTATTAATGTTACTATTAAAGCACTTTGGTTAATGTCTTTACTTTATGAGCTTGGTTTTTCAATGGCCCATCTTATTACTCTTTAGTTTGATAATATTGGTATTGTTTATCTATCCTCCAATCCAATCCTTCATAGTCATACAAAGCATGTTATGCTTAACTATCATTTTGTTTGGGAGTAAGTACATTTGGGCACTTTGTAGGTATATTTTATTGGTTATGCTGATGTTCTCACCAAACCACTTAGATCAACCTGCTAATGTTCTCACCAAACCAATTGGATCAAAATCTTTCTTCTTTCTATGCAACAAGCCTCATTTTTATGTCACTCTATCTTCAGCTTGAGGGGGGTGATGTATCACATTTGCCATTTTTGTATATTTATATATGACTAATGATATTAAGTAACCATGCTTGAATTAGTACGGATGGATTGGGAAGCTAAGTGAATAATTATCACATCTAACATTCTCATATAATTATTTATAAATAATGAGTATGTATGCAGTTTATTATATCTGACTTTATTCAAATATAATTTACATGAGTAAGATAAGGTTGGAAAGAGAAATCAAGAGAATTAATGCTAGAATTATTACTTAATGAGTGTGAATTTATGTTGTTATTTAGAAGAATACAAAAATAAGTATTAGACAAGTACTTAATTGATAAACTGAAAAGATGTAATAATAATATAGATATATACACTAGTGAAATATGTTTATAATATTTAAATTGTAGTAATGCTATGTATGGATCTATCAAATTTATTAAATGATATTTTAATAATTAATTGAAGATGCAAAGTTAATTAATTTAACTATAAAATAGCAAGTTGAGAATGAAATAATGAAGAATGTTGAATAAGGTGAGAGGTGGTAATTTAACTAAATTATTAAATATGCTTTATATAATGAATTAAAGAAAGCAAACCTTAAATATTAAGTAAGTATTTTTAGTGAAAGGAATTATCATGTCAATTAATTAATGTAAATTTTAATTAATTTTAGAAAGGAGATTAGTTAAGAATAATTAAATAAGGAAGGCCTATTATACCAATTAAGAAAATATAGTATAAGATAAAAAAAATGCCACTACTGAGGGATGTAGCAAACTGTTTCCCTTAAGTGATGAACCTAGTAGCTATTAATTAGATTTTCAGAATGATTAGAGGAAGGTATGCTCTAAAATGATCAAAACTTCAAGAGCGATCAAACAACTTAAGGGAGGAAGAAAATTAAGTGAATTGATTGATAAAGAATGCACATTTTATTAGGAGAATAATTAGAACACCAACTCTTAAAGAAGGTTACTAGACATAAATTATTGAGTTATTAAAAAATAGGTGACTTAATATTATTATGCATATAGGCATGATGCATGAGTGATTACTTGTATGTATGCTAATGAATTGCTAGAATGAAAGAAAGTTTTATGAGTTGTATGTACATGAATCTCACTTGTTATTTCTTCTATGGATGGGTATTATGTAAATTAAAGACTATTGTGTATGGACTATTAGAAACAATTGGTAATTCTAGATAATAAATAGCTATAAAGGAATTAAAAAAATACTATGCATATACGTATATGTAATTAAGTCCATGTTAAAGATAAAACTTAGTTATGTAAGTTACCGCTTGGTTAAGGATAACAAACTAAATTTCTTAGCCTTATTATATGTATGCATACATGAATCTCTTATTTAAATGAGTACAATTACTATAGGGTATTTACAAGAACCTGTGCATTTAATTTAATTAAGAATGAAAGGAACTCTTATTATCACTTAGAGTTTGGATGTGTTGAGTTAGTTATGTAAAGGATTAGTTAAATTATTCATGATGCACACCCTTTTGAGTAAATATTATATCGATCAAAACTACAATCTTATGTTTGAATATGACCAACTTAAATAATTGAAAGTCAAATAAAATGTAACTAAATAGGATTGAGATATATGATAATCATATGTCATGAATTAAAAGTTTTAATTTATTGAATGTATATATATGTAAACCAAAGAAGGGTGAGATGTCAATATTATTTAATATGTTAAAGTTGAACATTTCTAATGTTATATGACCAATGTATACTTAAGAATACATACAATTATAAAGCATATTGTTGACCCTGACTTTTCACCATTGTATGATTTTGGATCTTTATTGATTTGACTAGGATTTAGTCTCTGGTATTGATCCCGATTATACATATAGGCCCATGTGTCTTCCTCTATGTGTTCTGGTGCGCAGAACATTTCAGGACTGGTGGGGCCCACCATGGTGCCTGGTGGCCCACTGCGTATTCTGAGTATTCTGTTCATGCATAACACCCTTTCCCTATTACCTGCGCAAGGCAAACCGCCTGAAATGCAAAACATTGCATTTTCGGCCCCGGGTACTATTCATCATGAATAGTACATAGGTGGGGCCTACTAAACAGAAGCGGGGCTCGCAGCCCCCAATAGCCTATTCTGTATATTCTATACTTACAAAATACATTTCCCAGTTGCCTTACACAAGGCACAGCGCTTGGCATCGCGAATGCCGTCTGCTGGGCCCACTACGCTGTGGGGCCCACCTAGTAACAGCGGGGCCTGCTGCCCCTATTGCCTATTCTGTGTATTCTGTACTTACAAAATACAATTCCATGTTGCCTTACGCAAGGCACAATGCTTGGCATCATAAATGCCATCTTCTGGGCCCACGACGCGGTGGGGCCCACTTAGCAATAACAAGAGCTCGCTACTCCTATTTCCTATTCTGTGTATTCTGTACTTATAGAATACATTTCACACCTGCCTACGCGTTGTAGGATACGCAGAATGCAAAATATTGCATTTTAGACCTAGGTTACTATTCATTATGAATAGTATACAGGTAGGCCCACCACGTATTCTGAGTATTCTGTGCATGCAGAACACCCTTTCCCTATTACCTGCGCAAGGCAAACCGCTTGAAATGCAAAACATTTCATTTTCGGCTTTGGTACTATTCATCATGAATAGTACATTGGTAGGGGCCACTAAACAGAAGCGGGGCTCGCAGCCCCCAATAGCCTATTCTGTATATTCTGTACTTACAGAATACATTTCCCAGTTGCCTTACGCAAGGCATAGCGCTTGGCATCGCGAATGCCGTCTGCTATGGGGCCCACCTAGTAACAGCAGGGCCCGCTGCCCCTATTGCCTATTCTGTGTATTCTGTACTTACAGAATACAATTCCATGTTGTCTTACGCAAGGCACAATGCTTGGCATCACAAATGCCATCTTCTGGGCCCACTACGCGGTGGGGCCCACTTAGTAATAACAGGAGCCCGCTGCTCCTATTTCCTATTCTTTGTATTCTGTACTTACAGAATACATTTCACACCTGCCTACGCATGGTAGGATATGCAGAATGCAAAATATTACATTTTAGACCTAGGTTACTATTCATTATGAATAGTATACAGGTGGGCCCACTGCCCGAATTCACCAATCTAAGTGTTCTTGACGCGTAGAACACATTTTCGCTAGTGCCTACGAGAGGCACGACTCACGGCACCCCGTTTGCCACATTTTCCCTTAATGGGCCTATTGGGCCCAATTTGGGCCCATTTAGCAAAACTCGATGTTCAGGGCCGAATTTGAGAAAACTTATAACTGCAAAGTTTCTCGAAATGTCGTTTGCACTTTCTTAGACATATGGTACGCATCCTGTTCTGTCCGTATGAGGTGGAGCGCATAGGTCAAAAACGCAACGTGCGTAGCGCATAGCCCTATAGGCTACGCACGTTGCATAGTAAAGATGTTTGGTCGGGAGCCCTTTTCGGACCGAATTTGGAAAAACTTTCTTCTACAAAGTTGTTCCTCACGTCAAATAACGCTTATACGCTTCGCGACGCATCCCGGAAGTAACCACAGCGGGCCCTACGCAAGGGTTTCTAGGCTATATGTGCGCGCATATAGACCTATGTGCGCCACATGTAGCACATGTGTGGCGCACATAGCCCTACATGTGGCGCACATAGCTCTATAAATATAGAGCTCAGGAAACATTTTTTTGGATCCCGAATTTGCTCTGAGAGTAGCTGAAACTCTGCAAAAATCACTCCAAAAATTAATTAAACACTTCATTAATTTTTTTCTAAGGATTTAGAGACTAATTAACCCTATTTAGGCTCCCTAAACACGGAATCAAGCAAGATCTTGGAAGAAAAGCTGCTGGAATAAGGTAAATCATCCCTTTTTTTCATTTTTCTTCCATTTTCTTCTGATTTTCGAGTCTATATGCTACGCATATAGACTTATGTGCGCCACATGTAGCACATGTGTGGTGCACATAGGCCTATATGCTACGCATATAGGCCCCAATTTTTAAAGAAAATCACATTTTAACCCCAGTTTTCTCCGGTTTTCTTCCCGATCTGGCCATTTTAGGGCCATTCAAGGCTTCTCCATGCCTTGGGTGCCCTAGATCTGCCTTAAACAAGCCAAATTTTAAATGATTTTTACCCAAAAATTATTTTTCTTATGATTTGGATGCAAATCCTCGAGCAAAAACCCGGTTTTGGGTCCGATCTACCTATATCGGGGCTAGAGCAAAAACCCGTATTTCAGGCCATATTTTGGTTGTATTTTGACATATCCAGTGGTATTTGAGTTTCACAGTAGCTCAAGTATTCT